>QARZ01040284.1:74262-94265 GCA_013407115.1 Glycine latifolia | reverse complement strand
CTTGATTCTTCAAGTATTCTTCATACATCTCCCCCTCAAATCAACAAACTTGTGATACGATCCTAAGTTTCAATTCCGTAAATAGGATGATTGATTGCAGAGTACGAGAGGTACTGGGGGGCCATTGTTGTAGGGATAGCCTTATGACACCCATTTGGATGATCACCATGGGGGGGTGAGACCCGTGCACAACAGAGTGACCCCGACGAGTTGCAGGAATCATTTGTACCATGGATTTGGCCTTTTGTCCGGGGATGGTACCACATTGAATTGACTAAGAGTTAAGTCAGGAACATGCATTATGACTAGTCATTATAAGGTGAATTGGTGAAGTGGTTTGGACGATGATCTTGACCAATTTGAAAGATCATTTAATGTAGTTGAAATAACTGAATTTTTGGTTGTTTGATCAAGTAAGGGAAACTTAATGGAATTCATAATTGTCTCACTCAATTTTTTTTCCTAATTGTCTAATCTAATTGTCTAAATAGTCAAGAATTAAGACCATTCTAATGCCCCCTTTCGCCATGCATAAACTGAACCAACAATTAGGATAAGCACGAATATGAAAGCTTGTCCATGATTGATTATGTGAATGAAATGTTTGAATATTGTTGTGATAATGTAATGACCGGGTTGTGTTTTTATAATTGATGATATTTATTAATTATTATTTCACATGATGAAGTCACCTTCGCTTTTCTTGTGTCATGTGGTTTTGGTACCTGTGATGATCACGAACCATGTTTGTGTGAGCAGACGGGCAGTAGCAAGCAGTCTGGGAGTTATTTATTTTTGATGGAGCCACCAAGTATCCAGGATAACATTCGATTAGAACCCGACCTATAAATGAGTTGTGATGCCGGGATGGCTTTGGACCATATCCTGGCCACGAGCTGTATTGTGACAACTCACTTTTAGTTAGAATCCGGCTTATAGAAGTGTTCTATTGTCGGAATAAGCATTGAATTGTAACCCGAGCAAGAGTTGTATTTTACTAGATGTACCCCTTATTTTAATGGATACACCCCATTATTTCGCTAGTTACACTCCTGTCACTTAATCCCTTGTTTCTTTTGAAAACTTTGTACACTTTAGACATGTTTTTTTGTAATCACTCCAAATTATGTTCTTATATAAATGTAATACGAGGTATTTCAATACTGATTATTCGTGTTTTTAATTATTGATATTGATTAAGTTCACGCGCAAAATTTACTACTATTTCTGTAATCAATTTAAAGGAATTTTCAAATATAAATTACAATTAAAAATGTGATTAAAGAGTATGATATAGTAGCGACGAGGTGGGTTGTTACAGTCCTTAATCTCAATATCAAACTCATGAAGAAGAAGCATCTACCTGATCAATCTAGGTTTAGCATCAGGCTTCTTCAATAGGTACTTGATCAACAACCAAGTTTTCTGCACCACTTTTGTCCTTAATCTCAATATCAAACTCCTTAAGAAGAAGCATCTACCTAATAAATCTAGGTTTAGAATCAGGCTTCTTCAATAGGTACTTCAAAGTTGTATGGTCAGTAAAGACAGTAATATGGGAGCAAAGCAAATAAGATCTGAGTTTATCTAAAGCAAAAATAATAGCCAAAAGCTCATTCTCAGTGGTGGTGTATTTAACTTGGGTTGCATCTAAAGTGCGCGAAGCATAAGTCATGACATGAGATAGTTTATCAACTCTTTGTGACAACACAACCCCAAGTTCATAATTATAAGGTCATATATATTGACCATCATTTTGTTTCATTCCCTTGTGATCGTCAATCATCTGAGTTCTACTCACTAGATTCTAGCAACAACGGTACAAAAATACAACATAATGACTCCTTGACCTTAAGAAGTAGACAACTGCCATCAGAATTCCATTTCAAGTATGTTCTAGTAAACTACGGTAGACGAACATGAACACAATAGGCACTAGATGGAGTCCACATATACAAGTGAGTGCATATGGTGCAAAGAACAAGGTGTGTGCATGTTAGGTCCCAAGCTGCCACTCTTATAGGATCCTTATGCATTATGATTGCAGCTGTAACGACCCTCCTCGTCGTTATGGTATTACTAACTCTAATCATGCAATTTTTGAATTTTAATGAAAACTCCATTAATTTGATTACGAAAATGGTGGTAAATTATTCGCAATATTACACTTGTCATACTATATATAAATATATAAATAAATACACAAACATGTATATCTTAAACCATCACATGTAAAGATATAAGTTAGTTGTATTTACAAGTATTTACGCCTGAAATGTACATATCCATCAAAAAGAAATCAAGAGACCAACTAAGAAAGACTTGACTATCAAAACACAACACTTTTCCAAAAAGTAATCCATCGTCATCACAACGGTTCGACGGCTCCAACAAAAAAAAAAAAAAACTCCCTCTAGAGTCACCTAATACTGCTCCTTTGCTCACACGAACGAAGGTTCGCGATCATCACAGGTACCGGCCACACAATACAACAAATGCAAGGGTGAGTTTATTATATAAAACCAACAAGCATCAGGTAACAACAATTGGAAAAGAAACAACAATAACAACCACAATCATTACCCAAGATCCATCAGTCTAATACACACTCGACACATCAATCATCCAATTCATTTCATAATTCAAACAATCATGTTAAGAATGATGCATGCTCCTGATTTCACTCTCACCATGCAATGTCATACCATATCCAGGGAAATAGCCTCTCACAGGAAAATGATTCATCGCCTATCAAAGTCATCATATCGTGCACTGGCCATTCCCCCTGGTGATCAGCCAGCGACGCTAGGGATATCCCAACCCGATGGCCCCTTAGTACCTGCGTTTTCAGCCCATAGAAACCCACAAGTACACGCATGCCTTCATTCTATTTCCATCAATGCAATATGAAGTATGAAACATGGGCATCATCAATGCATGACCTGACTAGGAGGAAATCCTTCCTCGCAGGGGTAACCCGTCATGCACCCCCAATGTACATATATAACACACCAATATGGGCTCACCGATGCACTGACCGTGGCTAGGAACAAATCCTTCCTTGCAAGGGTAACCAACTGGTCACTGCATCCCACGTGGACATACACATCATAGAACCATGGCACCATCAATGCATGACCTGGCTAGGAACAAATCCTTCCTCGCAAGGATAACCTCCCATAGGTATCCATGTGTATCCACACCACACAATGATATTATCTACATCAACATTATCTCTCATAAATGTCATTATCAACATCAACATCACATCACCTCAATATCATCATCATACGTATCAAAGTCATCTCACTTCAACATCATCAACCACATCAAAATTATTTCATTTGTAGATCATCAAACACATCATCATTATCTCATTCAATCATCACCAACACATCAATAACATCTCATTTCAACATTATCAATGAAATCAATATCACCTCATTCATCCACAATCCATATTATCACGAGGTTGGTATGTTAGGAAAATTCTAAATTAAAGAGGAGGCCTACAATATAGAAAACACACTCTTATGCCCATTTAAAAATTTAATAAAGAATTAAATAGGAAAACATATTATAAATTTTTGGGCAGAGTCTCCTCTGTAATTAAGACTTTTCCCAAAAATCCAATCAATTACAACAACAACAACATCATTCACAGTTTTATCCATCAATAACAAATTCATCGCATCCCATTAGTTAAAAACACAATTTTTCTTGAAAACGAGCAGACAATAGGAACAAGCATACATCAATGATAGATATATCGCATCCAATTAGTTTAAAAAATGACTTTTCTTGAAAACCAGCACACAACAGGGAAAGACAGATATCTTCATAGTTGGAATCCATGGCCCCCAACTATGGTACCAAAACTATAACTAAATAATAAACTCCCCTTACTTATCTATATTTCTTTATTAGCTCCTTGAAACGTCGTTTTGGGATCTCTCAAGCTCACGTGCGTTGGCCCAAAAAAAGGGCTAAAAGGGTGTTTTGGGAGTTCAGACCAAAATACATCATTTTGAAATTCCAATCACACTAATGTGACTGGGGCTCAACAAGGATCACGAAAACGACATCAATTTCATAAAAAGGAGACTTTTACAGCATCTCATTTTCAAAGGATTTTCAAAGGATGTATAAAAATCCCAACAATGGTACCTAAAATGCAAGAGACATTAAGAGAAGCTTAAACTAGCTAGGAAATGACAAAGGGAACCAAGGTGAGTTTCAAAGGTTCTACTCCGATTAAAGTGTTCCTCTTCATGCGGTGGTCCAACGGCAAGCGACGATGCCTCGTGGTGGTCACTGGTGGCCGTGGCTGATGGAGGAGGATGGTGGGAGGTTGAGGGAAGGTAGGAGGAAGAAGAAAACCTCTATTTTTGTGATTTACGCTACTGGTACATATTTATCACCGCCTTGACTCGCCCAGGCGAGCCAAAATGCCTTCCAAAATTCTCTTGGGCGAGTTGACCCAATTTTAAAATTTCTACTTTTGTCAATCCCAACGGTCAAAAATTAATATCTCACGCTTCAGATGAAATTTCGCCAATCCCAACGGTCAAAAGTTACATATATGGGTTAGAAGCCTACCTTTAACATTTAAATGCGATCCAACCGCTAACCAATCTAGAATGTTGATTTTACTAAAATAGGTTTCTAGTCAAAGTCAGAATCACTTAATTTCAATGCAGCTCAAACAAACTCCATATAACTTGACATCTACACCAAGCAATTGCACATGGGTAATTCACATAACATTTTGACTAATCTAAACTAATCAAATAGTCAAACAATCATAACAAATACATCAAACATATATTTTCAATTATTGAAATTTCTGGGTGTTACAACTCTCCCAACCTTTTAGAAATTTCACCCCTGAAATTTACCTGGTTCAAACAACACTGGATAGGCTTCTCACATCTGACTCTTTAGTTCCCATGTTGTGTCCTCTCCTGATGTACCTCCCCAGATCACCTTGACCAAAGGAATTTCTTTCCGTCTTAGGTGCTTCATTTGTCGATCATCGCTCCTCAAAGGCAAAGTTTCATATGTCAAGTTTTTCTTTACTTAAACGTTGATGGAGGTCCATTCCAAGCCAAAAGTCTAGAAGGAGAGCTTGAACCACTTCCTTTGGTGAGCTTTAAAGGACCAATGACAAGATCTAGGATTGAAGAAGCACACCAATGCAATGCAAACACATCAAAAAGTCTTGTCTGTTGTAAAAAAACAAAGTGTTGTCTGTTTTAATCGATTACAACGTGTCTGTAATCGATTACACACGCAAATGTTGTCTGTTTTAATCAATTACGATGTGTCTGTAATCAATTACAAGGCACTTTTTCATAAGAAATGCTCTGTTTTAATCGATTACAGTGCGAATTAATCGATTAAACCAGTTTTTAAGCTACTCTGCACCTATTTTGGAAGCCAAGGGTCACTTTAGCAAAGCTTGCACTCAGGCTTCATTTAGGCTTCATTTCAATTTGCATTTTCCTTACATTTTAGTGTCATTTAGTTTTAATTTCGTGGCATATATAAAGGTGCCAAAACTGAATGTAACTAACTTTGGTTCATTAATACAATTTCTGAAAAATTTGTGAGAGTTTCTCTCTTGTTCTTGTTCAAGAACTTCTTGAGTCTTATCAATGGCTTCCCAATGCTATTATGGTGATTCTTCCTAGACTTATTGGAGAGCTTCTCCATGGTGTCTTCATCTTCATCCCTAACCTTTCTTCCATCTTCCATTTTCTGCAATTAAAACTTCTAAAACAGCCTCAATTCAAGGAGTGCTGGAAGCTTATGTGTTCTTGAGGTTTGCTTAAAGCTTGGGTTTTATTGCAAGGTAGATTTGGGAAAACTTAGCAGCTATGGGTTCAGCTATTTTACATCAAACGTCATCTAACTCGACCACATGAGAAGAATCATGGACATACTTATGGAGTTGGGACACATGGAAGACATTATGAAGATTAGAAAGGGACAGAGGTAATGCAATTTGATATGCTATAGGGCCGACTTTTTTTGAGAATTTGGAAAGGACCAATAAAACGATGTGTGAGTTTTCAGGATTTTAAGGCTCGACCAACCCCGGTCCATGGAGTGACTCTCAAGAATACATGATCACCAACCTCAAATTCTAGGTCTTTCCTCCTCTTATCCTGGTAACTCGTATGCCTACTCTGAGCAGTTCTCATTCTCTCTTGGATCAACTTGACCTTTTCGGTGGTTTGCTGTACCACTTCAGGTCCTAAAATGAGGTTCTCACTAGGTTCTAGTCAACACAAGGATGTTCTACACCTCCTAGCATACAGAGCTTTGTAGGGAGCCATGCAAATGGTAGAGTGAAAACTATTGTTATAGGTAAATTCTATCAACAGTAGAAATTTCTCCCAACTACCCTTTTGTTCCAAACACACGCATTCAAAAGGTCTTTTAAAGATTGAATGGTCCGCTCGGTCTGGCCATCAGTTTGAGGGTGATAGGTTGAACTTAGCCTAAGCTTGGTTTGTTAATTTTAAGGAAGCTGCAAGAAGATTGAAGCAAGGTTGAAGGCTTGATGTTTTAGCTTTTTACATGCCCAATCGTTTGAAGGCATTTGTAATTTATCTAAATGGTTCAAGTGCATTGCTTGTGATCTTTTTATTTGCATTTGCATTCTAATTGTCATGCATGCATGGTTTTTGGTTAAAATCTCAAAAGCAATCCAATGTTTTTATAAAAGGTTAAGTTCTCATGGCTAATTCTTTGTAAAAATGAAATTTTACTGTTTTAATTGATTACACAAGCATTTTAATCGATTAAAGACATTCATACTATTTCTGAAAAAGCCTTGAAGAATAGTTTAATCGATTATCTTAATTCATTTGTCATTATGCATTTATGATATAATCGATTACCATATTCAGTAATCGATTACACAAGCCATTTTCGAATTTGAGTTTTACTGGTTTAATCGATTACGGTATGGCTTAATCGATTATCTTGTTCATGAATAAGTTTCCAGGAAGCTCAAGAACAGTTTAATCGATTATTGTTAGTTAAATCCATTTTTTTAACAGCTTTGTGTGACTTGTCTTTATAAATAGACTTGGAACGAATTGTTTTGGGGAATCTTAAGCATTTGTGTGAATTACTAAAAAGAGAGAAAGCTTTTTCAAGAGTGAAAAACACTGATTTGTTCTAAGAGTAAAAATCCTTTCTTGAGATAAAGAGAGTTGAGTTTTTGAGATAAAATCTTAAATAAAAGAAGAGATTTCAAGAATTTTGCTTCTGAGCTTTGGTGTGCATTCAACCTAATTGATTGGTAACATCTTTTCATTCATTCATTTGAAGGATCACAGGTTGTATCTCTTGAGTCTTTGTTTAGAATTTTTCTGTGTATTAAAGAATTTTGTTGGTGTATATCTTTGATTCTTTAGAGCTATCGTCTAGAGAAGGATTCTCTAGAGGGAAGAACAAAGAAAGGTTCTCTGGGTCTTGACCATTTGAAGTCTATAGGGTTTAGATTTATGTTTCTTTATCTAGTGTTGATAAAGGTGGTCTTTGTAAAACTGCTTGTAAAGATTCTTTGATATAGTGATAACTCTAACCTAGTGTGGGTTGGAAGTAACTGGATGTAGCCTCCAAGGTTGAGAGGTGAACCAGTATAAATTGCATTGTCTCTTGCTTAAAATTCTGCATGTTTCATTGCTTGTCTTTGTGAAATCAAAATATTATTATTAAAGAAACAATTTCTATCATTGCATACATATCAAAGGTTGATCTTGATTGAAGAAAGATTTCAGGATTTTCAAAAGGTGAACAAGTGATACGATCCAAGGTTTTAATTCCGCAATTTGTTTTAGAAAGTTTTTTAATATCAAGTTTGAACCAATTCACCCCCCTCTTGGTTTATTTGCAGTATATTCATTGTATTTTCATGGTTCCCAAAGCTTTGCTCAAACTCTCCCAAAATCTAGAGGTGAATCTAGGATCTATGTCAGATACTATGCTAGATGGCACACCATGTAGTCCGACAATCTCACTAATATAGAGGGAGGTTAACTTCTCTAAGCAAAATCTGATATTTATGGGGATAAAGTGAGCAAATTTGGTCAATCTGTCAACAATAACCCAGATAGAATCTAAACCTCTCAGGGTTCTAGGTAGTCCTACAACAAAATACATGGAAATGTTGTCCCACTTCCACTGTGGTATTTCTAAGGGTTGCAACTTACTTGAGGGTCTTTGATGTTCTATTTTAGCCTTTTGACAGACTAAACATGCATACACATACTCACTAACCTCTTTCTTCATGTTTGGCCACCAAAACATTGTCTTGAGATCCTGATACATCTTGGTGGCACCAGGGTGGATGCTCAGACAGCTCCTATGTTCTTCCTCCAAGATCATATTCCTAAGCTCCGATACATTGGGACACAGATTCAATCTTGAAGTCTCAGGACTCCATCTGATCCCACATTGAAACTACTACCTCTCCTTGACGCTATGGCTTATAACTGAATCCTCAAAAAGAATCTGACTTCTGGCCCTTTCTGATCTCCCCTAACAAACCGCTAGTAATCCTAGTCTCACACTGTTAGGGGTAACCTCACACACAAGGCTAAGGTCCCTAAATTGTTCTAGGAGATTCAACTCCCTAACCATCAAAGTAGATACATGCAAGAATTTCCTACTCAAAGCATCAGCCACTACATTAGCTTTGCCAAAATGATAGCTAAGCTCAAAATCATAATCCCTAAGAAACTCTAACCATCTCCTCTGACACATGTTCAACTATCTATGACTAAACAGATATTTAAGGCTTTTATGATCACTAAACACTTCAAACTTAGAGCCAAAAAGATAGTGCCTCTATATCTTAAGAGCATACACTACAATAGCTAACTCCAAATCATGGATAGGATAATTCTTTTCATGTGTCTTAAGTTGCCTAGAAGCATAGGCCACTACTTGGCCATTCTGCAACAACACTCCTCCCAAACCCATCTTTGATGCATCACAATACACCTCGAAGGGTTCTCTTAGGTTAGGCAAAACTAACACAGACATGGTCATTAGTTTTTCCTTAAGAGTTTGGAAGCTATGCTTACACTGGTCGTCCCACACAAAAACTTGACCCTTATGAGTAAGCTTGGTCAATGGTAAGGCAAACTCGGAGAAACCTTCTATGAATCTCTGGTAGTATCCTGTTAAACCCAGAAAACTCCTGATCTCAAACACCGACTTAGGACTCTCCCACTTAAAAACAGCTTCTACCATAGAAGGATCTACAACTATACCACCTTGGGATATCACATGTCCTAGGAAACTCACTTTCTCTAACCAAAACTCACACTTAGACAACTTAGCATAAAGTTGTCGGTCCTTAAGAATTTGCAGCACAATCCTCTCTTCATGTTCCTTTCTTAGAGTATACCAGAATATCATCTATGAATACTACCACAAAACTATCAAGATAGGGATGAAAGATCTTATTCATATAATCCATAAACACACCAGGGGCATTAGTCACACCGAAGGGCATAACTAAATACTCGTAGTGACCATAACAGGTCCTAAAAGTAGTCTTTGGAATATCCTCAGACTTCATTCGGATCTGATGGTAACTTGACCTAAGGCCTATCTTACTAAACACACAAGCTCTTACCAACTGATCCATAAGGTCATCTATTCTAGGGAAAGGATACTTGTTCTTAATCGTTACCTTATTCAACTGACGGTAATCTACACACAACCTCATGGTCCCATCTTTCTTCTTTACTAACAACACTGGTTCTCCCCATGGAGACGTACTGGGTCTCCAAACTGCTTATCCATCAACTCTTTTAATTGTTTCTTAAGCTCGACTAACTCTATAGAAGACATCCTATAAGGGGCTAGGGATATGCGTCTGGCACCAGTTATCAAATCTATAGAAAACTGTAACATCCTCAAAATTATATCTTGAGTTTATAATTATGATTGACTTATGGAAGTGTGATGATAGTTGGATACAAAAATAATAGTATAGAATCTATTTGAACATAAGCTGCCCAAAACTGTCCATTTCTGCCACTCGAATTAAGAAATTTATTTCTCTCTCAATTATTATCCAAATTAGGAGTATGATATATGAAATTAAAGATATAGATGTCTACTATAACATATAAAAAATTCAGATAAATATAGCATGTTTACTGCTTGCAGTAATTAAAACATATATCTTGAGTTTTATAACTCCAAATAATGTATGTGATACCTTGTTAGAAATCTTAGGAAGTCTAGTTTAACATACTAAAATATGAGAATTTATGGGCCAGTAGATTGGTACAGAATAAACAATGAACAAACCTATATGGTTAAGTCATTTTAGCCTTTTTGACCCTTGGATTGGGCACAACTTGTAACTCTTGAATTTTGGCCTAAGGCATAAAATCTCAACCCTAAAAGGGTGATAAATCAGAGTTTGCCTCAGTCCAAGATCTATCCACGTGCATAAAATCCCTCCATAAGACAAAGAATGCACTTTAACAATAAGCAAAAGGCAAAGATTGACAATATAGGCTGCTGTAAAAAGATTTTGCCCGAAGTAAAAAGATTAAATTGAGCCTTTTGTGTGCATGTGGAACAATTTAAACCAAGCATTTCCTTTCCTTGTTCAGTCATTTCCACATAGATAAGCCAGCTGCCCCAAGTCAATAATTAGAAGAATCTTGATTAAAAGAGTCAAAGTCAAGATAAGGCTCAAGGTTAAATATTTTCTAATGAAATGATTACCTAGTTAAAACCTAATTAAACTAACTTCTAAAATCAGTTTTTACCCAACTAAAATCCTTAATACTAAACCAATTAAAATAGTATAAATAGCCTTGGCATTCAAAAATTTCTGCACGTAAATTTTAGCTCCAAAATCTATCATACTACCACTTGCTCCTGCACCAAGCTTTCTATTTTCTACCTCCTTTACTTGTTTTAACCGTGCCATCCTTATACCACCTCACCTATCAGCCATTTTCTTTTTCAAGACCTCATTTATTAGAGTATTTTCCCAAGGAAGACAGCCCTTACTTCATTTCTTTTCAAAAATCAAGCTCACTTGAGGTATGTTAGGCTTCAATCTCTAGTTAAACATTTGTTTGGATTAACTTATATGCTTAATTGGGTAAGATTTATGATTATTAATTAGGTTGGAAATTCATGTTATTTGAAGGTTATTTATGATGTGAAAACGTTGATTTTAACTATAGAATAGGTGATGATTTATAGATTGAAATATTAGTGATATTGGGAATCACATTTGATGATTTTTACAAATAGAGGTTGAATGGTATGTAGAAAAATGGTTCAAATGCTTGAATGATTAAATTTGATGATGAAGTAGTAAGGTGGTAAGTGATGACTTCCCTATTTGCGGAAATATCAAAGCCAGGCTACAACTAACCCGGCCATCCAGGCTACAACCATGTCAGCCACCAGGCTACAACCATGCCAGCCATCCAGGCTACAACCATCCCGGCCATCCAGGCTACAACCATGCCAGCCATCCAGGCTACAACCATCTCGGCCATCCAGGCTACACCCATCCCGGCCATCCAGGCTACAATCATCTCGGTCATCCAGGCTACAACTATCCCGCCCATCCAGGCTACAACCATCCCGGCCATTCAGGCTACAACCAACCCGGCCATCCAGGCTACAACCATCCTGGTCATCCAGGCTACAATCAACTCGGCCATCCAGGCTACAACCATCCCAGCTACAAACATCCCATCTACACCATCCCGCTTTTTTTCCCACCACTCCAGATAGCCCTCTATCATTAAGTGAAAAGAGATTAAGATGCATGCTAGGTTATGATCTTTTCTTGTGAAGGTTTAAAGGAATTAGAAATTATTTGAAAGATATATTGTGGTTTATTAGTTAGAATACTAACATGATTTGTCTGTAACTTGAGGATAACCAATTTTCATGCCTAAGTTGGTATGATTTTTCTTGAACAAGGTATGGTGGTTTAACCATACTTGTGGTACGTATGATATTATGATAACAACATTTTTCCATAAGGTGGTATGTATTTTGCTTATGGATTTTATTATTAATGGATTCTGATTGATGATATGTTGATTTATGTTTCCAAGTCAAGTACAAGATTTATGAGACATAATCTGAGACTACATACAGTACGATATGTAGTGACCAAGTGCAGATACATGGAATAAATCATGCATGTTTGTGTAAGACGATCACAACGTCTAGATCCAGTACGAGGTGTAGCTACATACAGTACGATATGTAGAGGCCCTGTGCACCCTGGGAAAATTCATTTCATGCATTCATATAGCTTGCATAATTATTTTATGATGATTTACTAACGTACTAACGTGTTTGGTGGTTTAGTTTTGCCTACTGAGAGATTTTATTTCTCACTAGATTTGTTTCATGTTTTATTCCTAGATGGCCTCAATCATCATATTCCTTGATGTGCTAGATCTGGGGTGGTACATCAATGAGGAGAGGAACTGTTATGTCGTAACCATGCACCCAGTTATATGTGCATATATTTATTTTAGCACTCATTTTCCAGTTTCTGTACTTAACGGACTGTTTAATCATAATAACCCATTCCTACATTTTGCTCTTGCCTATCCAAACTCAACCATGGAACCAATTAACTTGGTTAGTGAAGAAGATAGTATTAGAGAGAACTTCTAAAATGACGACATGGGTTGTAGGTTTTGTACATAAATAGTAATCCTAACTAGTGTGGCTGAGGTGTTTTCTAGTAACTAAGGTCTATGGTGTATTAAACGTGAAGTAACCCAAAAGAAATGATCTATGTAAAAATGGACTGTGACTACTTAAATATATATCAATTTAACAACTTCTATAACTTCTATAATTTATATGTTTTATACTAGGATTTGTTCAGTAAAAATAAAATAGTAACTATTTAACGATTCTTAAAGATTTAACCCAAATAAAAATGTAATATCTAGAATAATTTTAGGTTGTTACAAAAACTATATCTCTCTCTCTCAGGTAGTAAACCGAATATATCCTCAGGAAACACTGCTAGAAACTCTCTAACAATAGGAAGGTCACCTATAAAAACCTTGGTCTCTACTTCCAGGTTAGACAAGATCATGTACACTTGAGCATTTTCTTTCAAAGATGTCACAATTTGGTTGGCAGAGATAAACATTCCATTCTTACTCACTTCAGGATCACCAAACACCACAGTTTTATCAAAACAGTTTAGCAAAACATGATTGGAAGATAACCAGTCCATATCCAGAATAACATTAATTTGGTTGAGAAGCAAACAAATCAAATAAATAAGGAATTGTCTACCAGAAATCTCTACAAAACAACTCAAACAAACATCAGAAGTTAAAATAGAAGCACTAGTTGGGGTTTCTACCACAAGATCACTACTCAAAGAAGACATAGAAAGTTTAAGTTTCTTCACACATAAGCAAGATACAAACGAATGGGTTGCACTAGAATCAAATAGCACAAGTAACGGAATCCCATATCTTCCTTGGTAATGGGGAAAGTACCTCACCAACTCTTTGAACTTAGCTGTATACTGAGCCACAGTCACACTCCCTTGCTTAAGCTCAAAGAATTCCATCTCCTTCTTGTTGCTGACAACTTCAGGAAAGTATTTCTCCATAAATACCCTCTTGAAGGTTTCCCATGTCATAGCTTGACCTTCAGCCTCAAAGCGTGAAGAGTATAAGCTATTGCACGGTCATTCCTATAAACCATCACTGCTTGCGCGCACCAAGAAGTGAGAACATGGAAGGGATACACACAAGAAAAGAAATAAAGCAATTTTATACCTATCTCAAGTCCCTACTCACTTACTCTTAAGAGTTGATGCCTTAAGAAATTACTCCTCTGCAACAGTTCTCTCTCGAGACATTAACACTTATTCTTCACTCTTTGTATTCCTGATTGCTTGCCATATGGTCCCATTGCACTTCACAAATTATCCAGATGGCCAGTCTGATAACTCATGGCCAGGCATTGGAACTCATGGTATAACAAACATCAGGAATACAAACATGTCATAACCACACCAATAAATCTCCACAACCTATGCATCACAACAATGTGCGCAAGTCTCAAACATAGATAGCTCAAACCACTACCAAACAATCAATTACTCCAAACATAAAATATTCAACAAGCAAATACAAAATGCACAGAGAAACATAGCTGACTCATAACTCATAGGCCAAAAAAGGTTCGACTTGATACCACTAATGTAACGACCCTCCTCGTCGCTATGGTATTACTAACTCTAATTGTGCAATTTTTGAATTTTAATGAAAACTCCATTAATTTGATTACAAAAATGATAACAAATTATTCACGATATTACACTTGTCATACTATATATAAATATATAAATAAATACACAAACATGTATATCTTAAACCATCACATGTCAGGATATAAGTTAGTTGTATTTACAAGTATTTATGCCTATATGTACATATTCATCAAAAAGAAATTAAGAGCCCAACTAAGAAAGAGTTGACTATCAAAACACAACTCTTTCCAAAAAGTAATCCATCATCATCATGTCGGCTCAGCGGCTCCAACCAAAAAGAAACTCTCTCTAGACTCACCTAATGCTGCTCCTCTGCTCACATGAACGAAGGTTCGCGATCATCACAGGTACCAACCACAAGGTACAACAAATGCAAGGGTGAGTTTATTATATAAAACCAACAAGCATCATGTAATAACAATTGGAAATGAAACAACAATAATAACTACAATCATTACCCAAGATCCATCAGTCCAATACATACCCGACACACCAATCATCCAATTCATCTCGTAATTCAAACAATCATGTTAAGAATGATGCATACTCCTGATTTCACTCTCACCATGCAATGTGGTACCACATCCAGGGAAATAGCCTCTCACAGGAAAATGATTCATCGTCTATCAGGGTCATCATGTTGTTCATTGACCATTCCCCCCCGACCCCGCAATGATCAGCCCATAGAAACCCACAGGTACACACATGCCTTCATTCTATTTCCATCAATGCAATATGAAGTACGAAACATGGGCATCATGAATGCATGACCCGACTAGGAACAAATCCTTCCTTGCAAGGGTAACCCGTCATGCACCCCCCATGCACATACATAACACACCAATATGGGCTCACCGATGCATTGACCATGGCTAGGAACAAATCCTTCCTCGCAAGGGTAACCAATCGGTCACTACATCCCACGTGGACATACACATCATACAACCATGGCACCAGCAATGCATGAACTGGCTAGGAACAAATCCTTCCTTGCAAGGGTAACCCCCCATAGGTATCCATGTGCATCCACACCACACAATGATATTGTCTACATCAACATTATCTCTCATAAATGTCATTATCAACATCAACATCACATCAACTCAATATCATCATCATACGTATCAAAGTCATCTCATTTCAACATCATCAACCACATCAACATTATTTCATTTGTACATCATCAAACACATCATCATTATCTCATTCAATCATCACCAACACATCAATAACATCTCATTTCAACATTATCAATGACATCAATATCACCTTATTCATCCACAATCCATATTATCACGAGACTGGTATTTTAGGAAAATTCTAAATTAAAGAGGAGGACTACAATATAGAAAAATTTAATAAAGAATTAAATAGGAAATCATATTATAAAATTTTGGGTAGAGTCTCCTCTGTAATTAAGACTTTTCCCAAACATCCAATCAATTACAACAACAACATGATTCACAGTTTTATCCATCAATAACAAATTCATTGCATCCCATTAGTTAAAAACACAATTTTTCTTGAAAACGAGCACACAATTGGAACAAGCATACATCAATGATAGATATATCCCATCCGATTAGTTTAAAACATAACTTTTCTTGAAAATCAGCACACAAAAGGGACAGGCAGATATCTTCATAGTTGGAATCCCTGGCCCCCAACTATGGTACCAAAGCTATAACTAAATAATAAACTCCCCTTACCTATCTATATTTCTATGTTAGCTCCTTGAAACATTGTTTTGGGATCTCTCAAGTTCACGTGTTTTGGCCCAAATGCAGAGCTCTATATACCAAATTCAAGATAATTTAGTATAGATTTCCAAGGTAAGCTCAATATTAACATTTGGGATCAAATACCCACTCAAATCAAAAAGGGGCTAAAAGGGTGTTTTGGGAATTCACACCAAAATACATCATTTTGAAATTTCAATCACACCAATATGACCGGGGCTCAACAAGGATCACAAAAATGACATCAATTTCATAAAAATGAGACTTTTACAACATCTTATTTTCAAAGGATGTATAAAACTCCCAACAACGGCACCCAAAATGCAAGAGAGACTAAGGGAAGCTTAAACTAGCTAGGAGATGACAAAGGAAACCAAGGTTACCTCAAAGAAACCAAGAAAGAAGGATTGGAAGCTCTGATCGCTATCGAAACTTTGGGATGAGTTTCAAAGATTTTGCTTCGATTAAAGTTTTCCTCTTCATGCAATGGTCCTACGGCAAGCGACAATGCATCGTGGTTGTCACCGGTGGCCGTGGCTGATGGAGGAGGATGGTGGGAGGTTGAGGGAAGGTAGGAGGAAGAAGAAAACCTCCATTTTCATGATTTAGGCTGCTGTTACGTATTTATCACCACCTTGACTCGCCCAGGCGAGATAAAATGCCTTCCAAAATTCGCCTGGGCGAGTTGACCCAATTTTAAAATCTCTGCTTCTGTGAAAAATTAATATCTCATGCTTCGGACGTTATTTTTTCAATCCCAATGGTTAAAAGTTACATATATGGGTTAGGAGCCTTCCTTTAAAATTTAAAGGCGATCCAACAGTTAACCAATCTAGAATGTTGATTTTACTAAAATAGGTTTCGGGTCAAAGTCGAAATCACTCAATTTTAACGCAGCTCAAACAAACTCCATATAACTTGACATCTACACCAAGCAATTGCACATGGATAATTCACATAACATTTCTACTAATCTAAACTAATCAAATAGTCAAACAATCACAACAAATACATCAAACATATATTTTCAGTTATCGAAATTTCAGGGTGTTATAGCAGAAAGCTCAAGAAGTCGAATATCCCATGACAAAATACCTGCAATAAAAATGAGTTTAGTCATACAGACTTTTCCAAAAGCTATCAAGCAAAACCAATAATAGAAGACATTCAATGAGTCCAAAGACAACCAGATGGTTGAATCTGTTTAGTAAACTACAATTGAAAAGAAACTGATGGGTTACTGCAGAAACCAAAGCATCATCAAAGATTATAAAGAACTAATAAATGATACAATCCAAAGATAGCAATAACTTATAAGTCCTGCCTGCATACAAAGAATAATAAGTATATATTTTTTAGTTGGGCAAAGATTCCAAATGTATAAACCTAGAAACTCTGTTACAATTCATGGTGGATTGAACTGCCTTGAGACCATGTTAAGATAGAAAATGGATAATATTATGATGATGTGATACTATCCAATGGAGATTTACAAGGTATTCACTAAAATGTGAAAGGTTGCTTTTCCATATTCTAGTCATTTGATTAGTTTCACAACCTGATATACTTAAGCCCTTGGGAAGTTAATCACTAGTTCAAGCTACAAACTTTGGCTTTATTGACATGTTTATGCTTCATACTAATACTTAGGCAAGCCAAAAATCATGTAGATCAGAAAATCATATCCGAATCAAGAAATTCCATTTCTTCCTATTTACTACACAAATAATGGAATTGAGAACCCTAGCCTTTGCTTCTATGTCATTATTAAATTATGTAACAAGAAAGCTCATAATTTATGGCATTTGAAAATTGGAGACGTGTGGCTTACCAATTCCTTGTTTGGGGTTAGGTTTCTCAACAAGAGGCTTTTGGAATGGTAAATTGATAGAAGCTTCCATAACCTCATACTTGACTCTAAATGGTTCTTTAGGAGAATATGCTAGCAAAAAGAAAAAATAAGAAAGAAACAAATAAAAAAAAGAATGAGTGTCATAAACTAACTATCCAAAAAGCTTAAGTTGTTAGGTAAAGGCAAAAGCCCAACCCCAACTCCTACCTTTGTTATGAGAGAGTGCTATAGTTGCTGATTTCCCATTCACGGCAGCAACAACATCATCAACAGAAAAAGAAACCCAATATGAGGAAGAAGACGAGGATAAAGAAAACAAAGTCATCATGAACCCACTAAACAACCCTGCACACCAGACCCTTTCTTTCATGCAATGGAGGTGGTGGTTGTGTTTGCCGTCGCATCTCACTTTGGAGGAGCCACCATGTAATGACCCCGTATGCATCCGGTTCATTAACATTATAATATGGTCTTAAGCGCAGCAATTACTTATTAAACTTAAGTAAATACGGAAGCATATAAATAATAAGACATCATCTTACGTCACACAATACAACTAAAACATCATGTATAGAATTTTGTATACATCCCAGTACCCGGGTTCTGTTCTCAAAAGATACTTCATAGTACAAACCCATACCAGGTTACAAAAGTACAACAAAAAATTGAGTCAACCCAGTTATCTATGAGTCCGGCATGACCTGGCACCGAGTTATATATGACATGAAAATTTAAAAAGATTTTTCTACTTATGTAATTGATTAATTTGATGGTGTAATCGATTATTCCAGTGAGCTTCATTTTCTTGAAACATTTTCTTATGAAGAATAATCGATTATCCAAATAATGTAATCAATTACATAAGTACATACTTCAGTCAAAGCAGCTTTTCAAGTTCATATAATCGATTAATCAGTGCCTTAATCGATTATAACAATGAAATTATCAGTATGAACAATAATTATGCAGGATATTTCAAATTTGTAAATCTTGAGATTAATGGCCAACAAATGATGCAATTTCATGTAGATGAGCAAATAACCTTCATGCTAACACACATTAGATTCATCTAAAATTCCCATTATGTTTCTAAGTATGTAGAATCTATCTCTATCCAAAGGTTTAGTGAAAATATTGGCTAATTGATAATTAGTTTCAACAAACTCAATTTTGATGTTACCCTTTTGGGTATGATCTCTGATAAAATGATGTCTGATCTCAATGTGTTTAGTCCTTGAGTGCATAATAGGATTCTTGGATATGTTGATTGCACTAGTGTTATCACACAACAATGGTATCTCCTGTATATTAACACCAAAGTCTTGAAGTTGTTGCTTCACCCAAAGACTTTGTGCACAGCAGCTTCCAGCAGAAATATATTCAGCTTCAGTAGTGGATAATGCAACACATGATTGCTTCTTGCAGTGCCAAGAAATCAAAGAGCTTCCTAACAAGTGGAATGTTCCATTGGTACTATTTCTATCCAATTTGCACTCTGCAAAGTCAGAGTCAGAATATCCAATCAAGCTGATAGATGTACCTTTTGGATACCAAAGTCTTACTCTTGGTGTAGACTTGAGATATTTGAGGATTCTCTTGACTGCAGTTAGATGAGATTCTTTGGGATTTGCTTGATACCTAGCACACAAGCAAACACTTAACATAATATCAAGTCTGCTAGCAGTTAAGTATAGCAAGGATCCTATCATTCCCTTGTATTTAGACTCATTAACATTTTTTCCCTTGTCATCTGAATCAAGATAGGTAGATGTTGCCATTGGTGTTGCAGCATCTTTGCAATTTTCAATTTCAAACTTCTTAATCATCTCTAGACAGTACTTGGCTTGACTAAGGAAGGTTCCATTCTTTAATTGCTTGACTTGTAGTCCTAGAAAGAATGTAAGCTCCCCCATCATTGACATCTCAAATTCACTCTGCATTGATACTGTAACACCCCAATATTTTTATACTCATATGGATTTAAGGCAATACTTTAGGATGATTAGAAATTATAATTTGCTAATAAGATTTTTAGAATTTTAATAATTAAAGTCAATATGGACCAATGAGAAAATAG
>QARZ01040284.1:34678-54262 GCA_013407115.1 Glycine latifolia | reverse complement strand
GAGAATACACATGCAAATCATATAATTCACACCCCTGCTGATCCAGTTTAACATATCGATTATAAAGGTAGGCAGATAAACAAATAACCCACACTATACTCAGGAGGAAAAGTATTCCATATCAGAACCAGTTCTGTACACGAATATAAATACATTAGAGTCCACACCACATCGTGGTGATACAAAAGAATATCTACCCTCACAGAGGGTATACAGAACTGTACATATACAGGTGTGCATACACACCATCCCTTATCAAGGGTACAAAACGTAAACAAAGCAAAACTGAGCCTTCAAGCTCCTCTGCTGCTCATCAGTTAAGCAGCCAAGTCTTCTCTAGGGCCTCCTGCCCTGAGATTGATCTTCTTTTGCTGAAGGATCACCTGAAATCATAAATCCCCACACGGGATGAGATATACATCTCAGTAAGCTCAGGGTCCTTGGGAAATCATTCCCACCCTGGCCCACAATCCACAAAGCACACACAAGGCAATCACACAACCAAATGGCCCACTGGCCTTCATATCAACATATCAAGCATCCAAACATGGCGGATCTCATCGACGCCTAAATCATATGGCAGAGAACCCTCAATGCCTAGCGGAGAACCCTCAACGCTTAAGTCATGGGCAGAGAACCCTCAATGCCTCAGATCATGTGGCGGAGAACCCTCAACGTCCCAATAATAGCATAATCAATTTCAAGTGCATAAATATCAATTTCATATCAATTTAAGTAATGCAACAACCAAATGCATGCATTATGAATCATGACCACCACTCCCCCGGAGTGTGGTGTGCAACCATGCGGGAATTCATCCCCAGGGACACAGAACTTACCTGGCAAGGTCTCAGTCTGTGGTCCAGTCCCTGCTCTGTGGCTCCCGCCACCAATAGTCTCAATATCACGCCCTAATCAAGGCATATTCATATTACACTCAATCCAAACAAGTATCAATTACAGAACAAAACGTATCAGAATTCCCCTACCCTAGGGTTTAATCAAGTTCAACCACTCTGGCTATCACAGACCTTCTCAAGGCCCCTCAAGGCTGCATATAAAGCATCTGAGTCATCATAGACTCAATGTTCAGTACATACAAAGCATAATCTCACAGCCTCATAATCCAATTATCACTAGAACGGACTGAGTTCCACTCAAAGTCCCGTTCAACTAGCCTCTCAGGCTCAGAACAACACAATCAAGGCTCTGGAATGGCCTTAAGTCCACAGATACTTTATCATAAAGGGTACACATATAAGTCACAGAGCCAAGATTCAAAGTCATCTAAATCAAAAAACTGAAAGCTAATCCTTCATCATTTCATCGTTTTAAACAACATTCCCTACAGGACCCTGGGCTAATTCTAGCCCCAACTCAAGATGGGTCACAAAACATAGAAAACCCCCAAATTCAAAATCAACCGGAGAAACTTGAGTTTCTTACCTCAGTGGCGACTAGAAAGGCTTCAGGACAGCTTTCCCGAGCTCTGATGTCCTTAACACGCCTTGGGTCTCAGCTAAACTCAAGTTCTCTGAGCTTTTCTTGGAGATTCCACTTCTCACTCACAAAGGGGTTTTCAAGAGCAGAAATGAAGGATTAAGGCTTTCCAAATGTTTCTCTCAAGTTCAACAATCAAAAGGAGGTGTTTAGGCCAAGATATAAGGTCACAAAAAGCTTGGGACAAGCTTCAATGGAGGTTTGGGGTGTGGGGAAGAAGAAACCATGACTTTTGGGCCAAAATCTCGTAAAATGGCTTTTAAATACAGGGTCTGCCGACCTTCCCGCGCTTATCGCGCTATATATGGCGCTATTCGCGCCAAATTAGCGCAACAAAAAGTTTCCTGGGCACTTATGGCCGCATCTGTGGCGCTAATCGCGCCAAACTGACGCTATTCGCGCCATCAGGCCGCAAGAAATGGCCTTCTGGTGCAATTTCACGCTACTGGCGCCATATCCCACGCTACTGGCGCCGCATCCACGCTAACCGCGCCGTTCCCACGCTACTGGCGTGGCATTCAGCCGTCGCCAAAACCGTCGCTAATTCCGTCACTAATGCTTTTGCGACAGAAATTTAGAAAAATTTTAAACTTTTCTTTCTTTTCCTTTTATTTATTTAACCTTGGTTATTATAAGAACGGAGACCGACCTTTCTTTTCTGGGTTTCCTTCTGAGAGTAGTGTCAGGCAAGTTCACATTTCAAGAGGAGAGTGTTTAAGCACCGTTAGACCATAAGGAGAACTCCTGGTTAGGTAAGGGAGTTTATTATGTTGATAACAACTTTAGATACCATAGTTGGGGGCCAGGGAGTCCAAGTTGTCTGCATGTCCCTGTTGTGTGTTGTTTTTCCAGAAAAACTAAGCCTCGTAACGAGTGGAATGTGAAATGCTTATGTTGATGGTGTTTTGTGTGAAGAGTTTGATATTGAAAGAACTCACTGTTTATGAAGTAGTGTGTTGTAGAGGTACCAGTTACCGGGTTTGGGTATGCCGGGAAGAACCTGTATATAGTATACATATATGCAAGACGTGACTCTTAGTCCCTTGCTGGCTGATGTCGATATTTCGGATTCCTTACCCAGGGTTGTCTTTTAGAGCTATTGAGCTCATTTCTTCTTCTTTTGTTTGAGATACCGGGTTCCTTGCCCAAGATTGTCTATTTTCCTTTCTTTAAGAGAGAGCTACCGAGTTCCTTTACTCGAATGAGCTCACTTCCTTTCCTTGAGAAAGAGCTACCGGGTTTCCTTCTCGGCTGAGCTTGTATCCTTTCTTGAGAACACCTACCTGGTGCTACTCGGCATTTGTAAACCTTGTCCGCCTTTATTCGACCATGTCCGACCTTGTCCGACCGGGTTCGGGTTAGTACCCTGTAATCATGTAGTATCTAGGCGCTAACCCGTATGCCCAATACTTCAAGCCGACTTCCGAGTCTATGTTGTGTTACCATTGATGTGTAATGAACATGTATGATTATGTTGATATAGTAAAGGTTGGTTTATGAGATGATGACTTGTGCATTGATACCATGGGGGGTGCATGAAGAGTTACCCCAGCCAGGAAGGGTTTGTTTCTGGGATCGAGTCATGCATTGATGGTGCCCATGGTTATCGAATGCGGGTGGATATACATAGATGCCCACATGGGTGTATGAAGAGTTACCCCAGCCAAGAAAGATTTGTTCCTGGGACTGGGTCATACATTGATGGTGTCATGGTGATATGCTATGTATAGACACATGAAATGCCGGAACCGGGTGGTTAGCCTTGCAAGGACCACGATCAGTGCATCGACGAGCCCATGTTGGGGTGGCCCATGATTGGGGCGGTATGTATGTGCATGGGGGGTGCATGACAGGTCACTCTTATGAGGAAGGATTTGGCCGGGTCATGAATTGATGGTGCCCATGGGACATACTACATTTGCATGACGAAAATAGGATGATTGGCTGTAGGGTACGGGGATATTGGGGGGCCACGTCTGTTTGGAACTCCTTCTGACACCCATGGCTGATCACCACTGGGGAGAGCGACCTGTGCATAACAGAGTGACCCTAACAAGCTACTACATCATCTGACCACAGGGATGGACTATTTTCGGGATGGTACCACATTGCATGCTGAGAGTTGAGTTAGGAGCATGCATCATGCTAGACATTATAAGCTAACTTATGGAATGTGTGTAGATGACTATTCATGTGAGTTGCGTGATGAAATGCTTGGATATGATGGTGATATTGTGATGTTTGGATTGCCTTCCTTAACTGTTGATATCTGTTGCTTATTGTTTTACATGTTAAACTCACCCTTGTTTTGTTGTACCGTATGGTTTGGTACCTGTGATGATCACAAACCGTGTTTGTGTGAGCAGACGGGCAACATTAGGTGACTTGGAGGGAGGTATCATTTTTTGTTAGAGCTGTTGAGTTGCCAGGATGACAAAGGATTAGATCCCGAACAGTAGTTACATTTTGATGGTTTCTCGTAGTTGACCCCTTGTTTTCTTTTGAAAAATTTATACATTCAGACATGGATAATTGTAATTACACTAAATTATGCTTTTCATATGTACTTGTAACAAGATGTATTATATACATTTGGGTGTTTGTGTTTTGCTTATGGTAATGACTATGTGCTCGTGGAGAAAAAAATTTTATTGCCATTTTCATAATCAAATTAAAGAGATCTTCAATTAAAACAAACTTTGTCGTGCTTAGGAGTTAGTGATATAGTAGCGACGAGGCGGGTCGTTACATTAGTGGTATCAGAGCCGGTCGGACCTTACGGCCAGTGAGTTGTGAGCCTACTATGTTTCTCTGTACGGGTTATGTTGTTTGTTGAGTGTTGATTGTTGAAGTAACTAGTTGTTCTGTACCGGATTGTGTTTGTTTGTGTTTGAACTTGTGTAGGGTGTTACTAGTAGCATGGTCATCGTATATTTGTATTCCTTATGTATGCTATACCATAAATTTCAATGTTCTGTTGAGTATTATCAGACTGGCCATCTATATAATTCGTGACAATGCAAGGAAACTTTATGGCAAGCAGTTCGGAAATACAAAGAGTGCTATTAAAATTTAAACTGAATGAATTTACTCTTTATGTTACGTTGCTAGGAATAGAGTATAACATTTTGATTGAGAATAACACGAGACTATGATTGTAATGTTGGAATCTTTATTTCGTATGCGAGGAATTGCTATTCGATAAATATTCTTAGGATTTTCGAATGCGCGAGATCGATTTAGGGTGATTAAATGTGTGGATCAATGATGTTAGAAAATGATTCATGTGTATTAATCTCATTTAGATATTGAGGGTATCAACGATGAAATTTAATCCTACATTTCTCTTGAATTAATTAAATACATTTTACTTGATTTCATAGTTTTACATATTTCTAGCACGTACGCTATTTCCGTTATTCCCACTACTTCCGTTATTTTTGTTAAACCCATGAGATTTTGATTAAATTTGTTGTACATAACTATTGAACTATTTACTTTTATATGGAGAAACTGAGTAACTCAAGTTTCTGTGGAGACAATCTCTTTTATAAATTTTTAACCTGCAAAGACATTGGTACACTTGTCAATAGTCTAATAGTATTCAATCAAAATACCAATCATAAGTATTAACAATAAATGTTGACATACATCAACGAAACACGTGAACTAATATTCTTATCATATATATTTAAAGTACTAACTCAACCATGACACTTACGATTTTAACCTCAAAGTTATCATACACACACACACACACACATATATATGATAACGTAGATAATTACTATTAATCATTAAGAGTATGTTCATTTCAAGTTTTAACCTATTTGAAACTCAATACACACTTCAATGTAGGCCCAAATTCATGTAGTGGATCAAATTAGAACTAATTTGGCAAATCCAAGCAATACTATAAAATAATATTAGTATATGCAAAAAAATGGATGCAGAACAAACAAGTATACATACTTACTACCTTGATAAACTACTAATACTAACTTACTGAGCCTAGCATTAATTAATTTTTTTAAAGTCTTTCTTCTCACTCAATTGCATGAGATAAACCACAGTCCCCCAACCTTCTTTCTCGCATTTGCAACCAACATATATAAACAGGGAGACGTCACCAAAACTCACACCAATGTGTGTATTCAATTTTGTGCATAGTCACAATCACAATCACAAAAATTTACAAATGTTTCCAGTAAATAGAATGTTATCCCAACGTATAATATAATTCACAACATCAAATAAAAATGATTTGGGTATTCAAAATATTCACAATTTCAAGGCAGTTGTTGTCGCTCATACGAAAGAAGAGAAGAGAAAGAGAGAACCTACACCCTTTTTACCTCGATTATGCGTTTCTCCAAGCAAAGCAGCATAAATGATGATCCCTTATGTTTCCTCTCCCTCCTCCATTTACAATTCTGATGGCACTATTTCCAAAGAGAACAAAAAGAGACAGTGTAAGGAATAAAATAGGTTTTTAGAGAACCTGCCAGTTTTTAGAGTTGAATTGGGCTTCCTAAGACTAAAGACCCAAAAATATTTAACCCAACATAATTTAATTATAGAAAAATATCATAAAATATTCAATAAAAATAATTTATTTTTATAAGTAATTTTTTATAAAAAAAAAGGATGTTATATGAAATCCTTGGAACTTCTAAAATTAGTTTTTATTTTTTTAAAATATTTTATAAGAATGATTTATAATATAGATTTCACAGAAAAAAATAATGTCACGTTATATTATACAAAGATGGCAAACATATTTAAAGAAACAAAGCAAGCTTATCCAAAAAAGTATCTAATAGATGGTGAAACAACAAAAAATTGAAGAAATTTGTCTTAATACATGAAACATCTTTGTTGTCTTCATGTAGTCAAGTATCTTTCAAAATCAGATTCTTAGGGACTCACATATCACTAAAATCGTTGCATTTTCCTATAAAATAAAAACTTAATAAGATATGTTCAAAAGATTACAAATAGTTGTCACATTCAAATTCATATAACTGGGTAATAAATGTCTATAAATGTATATGAGAGGAGTAGTATAAATTGAAATAACAACCGCCACACTAGAAGGGGGGTTGAATATTGTGTTTATCAAAGATAATAATTTTTATTAACTATTAGGAAAAATATAGATAGAATTGTATATGTATGGTAAGTCGTCCACTAAAGAGAAAAGAGGTTTTAATAAAATCATGTTTGATCGTCCAGTGACTTAATAAGAGAGTTTGTTTTTAAACAGTTTTTCAAATAAATACTTGGTATTTAAGAAGTGTTAGAGAGTGCTAATAGAACACTTAATAAACCATTAGGGAGAGAAGTAAAAACTCTTGGTTTATACTAGTTCACTCAACCTGAGCTACATCTAATTCTCCTTTACCCAACAGTAAAGGGTTCCACTAATCAAAACTTGATTACAAAACAAGTATTATCACCTGCCACTATTGGCTTTACAAGTATTCTTAATACCACTTTTGGCACTTTCTTAGACTCCCCTTGAATTTAAGAAACCCAACTATTGTTTAATGCTAAGCCACTTTTGGCTTTCCTAAACAATAGTTTGAATGAATACAAGTATTCAATAACACTCAATGAGTGAATAAACAATAGAACTCAAATACAATATAACTTCTCTTAGCAAAGAAAAAACAAATGAAAACTTTATATTAGTCGTCTAGTAATTTCAGTAGAGTTAGATGAACACACACACTAAACCAAGAGGGGGGGTGAATTGGTTTAAACCTCAATCTTTTAAAACCTTTTTATAATACACAATGGAATTTAGATCATATCACAATAATATTGTTAGATTCAAGTGTTTGAAGAATTGGAAGAATCACAAGAAGTGTTTTGATATTTGATTCATGCCCAATCAACTGTTGATGGCATTTGTAATTGTTCATTTGTAGTGTTAGTTTGGTTCATTAAGGGTATGATCTAATAATCCATTTGCAGCTATTAAATAAAATTAACAGACATGCATTCATACTTAGGATTAGAATCACTTAAGCATACACATTCATATAGAAATGCATTGATAAGCTTGAAACATGCATAAAATGATTTATCACTGGAATAATCGATTACATAGGTAAATAATCGATTACATAAGCACTCTGCATAATTCTGTGTAGTATAGAAGGTGATTTAATCGATTACCAATTAATAGTAATCGATTAAATATGCTAGAGGCAAAAGTGAAGCTCACTGGAATAATCGATTAAACGGTAAAATAATCGATTACTTTGATCATGCTTATTTTCCAGAACTGCTACGAACACTTTAATTGATTAAATGGTCGAATTAATCGATTACATGAGTTAAATTAATCGATTACATTAGCGAAATAATCGATTACAGTCTGTTAAATCTGTTTTTTTATAAATAGCATGCATTGACTCACAATCTCAGAGATTCAGAATTTGAAAAATTTTATTACAAAAGTGTAGTAACATTCTCTGAGTGCCTTTGAAGTGAAGAAGGAGTCTTTTTCATGTGGGTTGTTCTTTGATGAGAAAATCATGAAGCTAGAGTAAAGGAAGGAGGTTCTTAGTAATCATTCATGCATTAATCTGTTTCAAGATCATTCAAGAAGGCATTACATTCATCACCAGGTTATCAATTTCGTTTGAAATTCTTTCAGTTGCAAATGGAAGTTTAGGTGATATCCTTCTTGAACTTTATGCTTAACTCTTTGTGAGATTTAATTCTGTATTTTACTGATTGTGTTGTAATTGTCCATGTAACAAGTTAGAATTCTTTAAAGCATAACTAGATAGGGGTTCTAGTGGTAGAACTGAGTGGTGTGCTCAGGTTCTAAGTCTTTAGATAAATCTTAGTGTTAGATTTAGAATTTTGCCTAGGGTGGGTGAAAGAGACTTGGTTGATTGCTTGTAAAGAACTGAATCTTGTTAGTGGAACTCTAATCTGGTTTGGATTAGAAGACAACTGGATGTAGCCTCAAGTGGTTAGAGGTGAACCAGTATAAATTTGTGTGTAATTGTGTTTTGATTTACATTACATTCAATTGCTTGTGATATTATTTTGTGAATCAGCTTACACTTTGTTTCAGCACATGAGTTAAGTGATTGGAAAAGATAAATTTGCTTATTAAAAGTGTTGTGTGTAAAGATACGATCCATTGTTTATCTTCCGCTGAGTTTGATTTTGCAAGAAAAGTAAAAAGTTGTTAAAAACCAATTCACCCCCCCTCTTGGTTTATTAGATTAGGTGTTCATTGTATTTTCAAATTTGCTTGGTAAAAACTACATTTTTTAATCAATCACGACTTCACCGTTCACCTTACACAAATTCAGAACCTTTTTCCTGTTGATCTTGAAAGAAATAAGCCACAACACAAGTTAGATATAGATTACAAGATTTAGAAACAATTTTAACACAAGATTTATATTGGTTTACCCCTCAAAAGAGAAGTTACATCCAGTGTCTTCTTATCAAAACCAGATTAGAGTTCTACTAAATCAAATATGTTCTTTTACAAGCAATTACAAGTGATTATCTTTATCAACCCTAGATAAAGAATCAAAATTGTAACACCCCAATATTTTATACCTTGAGATGATACTAGAATTGTTAGAAATTACATTTTGATAAATTAGTAATTTATTTTAGAGACAAGAATTATTTTTGATTAACCAAATTATGAGAACATTATGTAAGAAGGATAAAACTAATCCTAAGAGTTTTCCCTTAATTTTGGGGTTAAGGAAACTTAGTCATTGGAATGATTTAGTAATTTTATAAATTAAATTAACAAAAGAATAAAATGGTGGCTTAAGCAATGGATGGGCCGAATAGGTATAGGAAAGGCAAGAAAATTCAGATTTTTCTAAAATGTTGTTTAAAGCCCTTTGGAATGTCTAGACTTTGAATATGCAGCCCAAGAGAAAAAAAAACTGATTGTAAGCAAAGAACCTTAAGCCATGGTGGGAGAAAGTAAAAATCAATGTAGGAGTAGCAATCTATGAAGAAGGAGACTTAGTCAATAAAGGAGGGGACAAGGGGAATAAGTAGTAAATGAAGGGAATCTTCATTTAGGAAAGGATATGCACGGTTGGAAGAGAAAAAAATTAGGAAGCTTGGCCTTAAGAAGCACCAAACCGTGAGCTAAAGGAGAAAGGAGTGAAAAATTCAATTGGTTGTGATTGGTTGATCAAAGTGGTTGAAAAGTCTTCCTAAGCTTCCATTGGCTCTTCACTTGACTTTAGGAATTGCTAAATGTATTAAGAGAATTAAGAGAAGCTAGGCCATGGATACGTGCAGAATTTTGGAGACAAAGGAATTTAATGCAAAGTACTTGCAAGCTATGTTGGTGGATGACCATTGGATGAAGGCTTTAAATGATAAGCTTGCATTATTAGTGTGACATAAGGAAAGAATTATAAAAGGGACCGTGGAGAGTGAGGAAGCTACGGATGCCACACCAAAATTGGAAAAGCTTTGTCACTTTCTCATTTAAGCATTTTGCCAACCAACATTCTCCTTTGTACTCACATAGCCGTGCCACTTTCTTTCTAAATCACCTTACTTTTCAAATCCTTTTCATAATTCCACCATAAACTAGAATTCAACAAGCCATTTGGGAGAAAGCTACGTGGAGAAAAGGGAAGGGATCCAAGGCCAACTTAAATTAAGATATTAAACTAAGGTAAGGGAAGCTTTGATAGATTAAATTTAATTATATGCCAAAGCTAGTATTATGATGGTTTAAAATTGTTTAAAGGAAGTTAAAGAATTAATAAGTCTTAGAAAAATGATTTATGGTCTAGAAAGTAACTAAATTAATTTAAAACAATTTATAGGGTTCTAAAGGATAATTGAGAATTTAGTTTATATTCCATGAATTATTTTAATTTACATGTGATTATTTCATAAATTATGTTGTTAAATTAGTTTGATATTTAATAAGTGATGTTGAATTAGGTTGATATATATTAACTCTTTATATGTTGTTATATTGCAAAAGTAATATTGAATTAATTTGATATATAGATTAAACACTTTATATGTTGTTATAATTCATAAGTAATATTGTTTATATTTTGTGACTTAAGTTTGATATATATTCACTAACCAAGTTTATTTGGATTTATGTTTTTAAATTTAACTTATGATTCTCTGTGGTTCTGTGGTTATGTTATTGTTAACAAAGAGGTTGTGGATTATATAATTTTGTGAGTAGTAAAAGACTTCTAAGGGAATTAAGTAATGAAGACTATATGGAAATTATCTTAACTTAATGATAATACTGTGATATTATAAGACTGGGATGATAACTTTATGATGTTGATGATTTTGTGATATTGGGGAGTGTGACAAGACTATGATGATGTGATGATAACCCTATGATGTGGTAATGAGACTATAATCTTGACTCTCTGTGTTGTTGTGACAAAACTGTGACAATAAGATGATGACCCCGTGATGTTGTGATAAGACTATGAGGATGACCCCGTGATGTTGTGATAAGACTATGATGATGACCCTGTAACATTAAAAGGGGACTTTGTGATGTTGAGACATGATAAAAAAAATGGAAATAATAATTTATAAGATATGGAATAAACCAGTGATGCATTTTGCATGTGCATGTACCCGGTGGGGTACAAGTTGCTGATGATGTTAAACCTCATGAAGAGAGGTGTCAGATAACTAAACTGAGTCTAGGCGTTCAGTTGTGATATCTTCTGAACTTGGGGGGAGTTGAGACAGGGAGGACCACACCACCATGATGATCACATAGGTGGAGGTGACATTCCTATGCGCCCCTGGGCTACCCTGACTGTCTAGATAAGTTCGTTCCACTAAGGTGAGGGTGGGGTTATCTGACAGTGGCCACAAATTTTTAGATGTTGCTGAGATCTCAGTCATGCATCATATAAGAAGATAAGCATGCATTTTATTATGTGTTGCGTATATATATATATATATATATAAATATATGTGCTTAATCCTAATACGTGTCTAATACGTTTTCTGTATTTAATTTACTAAGTGTGTGTTTCTGTATTTAACCATTCTGTATATATTTAAATTTGATTTATCATGACTTACCCTTTTTTGTGTCTGGTGGTTGACACCTGTGATGACCCCAAATAAATTGGGCGAGCAGAGGAACAGTGATGGGCCTAAGGTGTACTAGAAGAAGTAGCTGTCTGTGATGCTGTCTGTGATGATCTATACTTGATTTTGATTCTGTATAATGGACTACTTATATGCGGACTATGAATATGTAGTGGTTTGTATGTCATGGACTGTATATTATAAATATGTGATATATATTTATGGGGACGAACACTATGGTTATACAAGGTAATTCTGTCTAAACTATTATATCATTTAAAACTGTTTATATACGTTTTAAGAACTATTTTAACACTAAAAAAAAACCAAGCTAATTTAGACTCTGGGTTAATATTACTCTCTATGTTTTTCGAAAATTGGTTTAGAAAAACATATATACATAGTAAAGTAATAAATTTTTGTCACAAATTAATTGATCAAACGATTACTTTCAAAATTAATCACGAAATAAAAACGGTTGTTTCAAAAATTCTAACACCCTATGAGAAATCAAATCACAAAAGAGAAACCTACTCAGTTCTTTACCCCTAGAGAACACTACTCTAGAAAGCTTGAAAGAAACTATTTGACTTTAGTCTTACAACAACTTCAAACACACAAAACTATTATCTAGAAAGGTTCAAGAGAGAAATAACCTGTGATCCTCAATGAATGAATGAATGAATATTACCAATCACTTCTAGGTTGCATGAATGCTAAAGCACAAAATCAACTCTCTTGAAGTCCTTTTGAAAATCTTGTCTTAACACATCATCATTAACGAAACATGTAATATTTTGATCTCAAACAAGAAATGTATCACTCAGAAAACTGTTTCTTGGACATTTGAAATCTTAGAAAGTATTGGGTATTTTGTAAACTTAGATTGTATGATGTATCTTAAAATCACAAACCCAATGGCTTTAAATAGAAAATAGTTTTAACAGAACGTAATCAATTAATACGTAATTGTAATCGATTATTTTACATTATGTAATTGGTTAATGTACCACGTAATCGATTAAAATGTTATTGACACAATCTAGAAAACTTTCATGAACAATATAATCGATTAATATACCAGGTAATCTATTAAAATGTTCTTAAGACAATCTGGAAAAATTTCATGAACAATGTAATCGATTAAACCGTGATGTAATCGATTAAACTAGTCCTTCACAGTTTATGAAATAAGCCTTGGTAATCAATTACAGATGAATTGTAATCGATTAAGGCAGTCATGCTATGTTTTGTATTAAGCCTGGGTAATCGATTACAGTTAGTGGTAATCGATTAAAGCAGTCAGGCATGTCTTTGAAATAAGGCTATGTAATCGATTACGCTTTGCTTGTAATCGATCAAAGTGTTCTTCATTGCTTTTCCAGAAATAACACACACTGGTAATCGATTACTTATTGCCTCTAATCGATTAAGGCAGTGTACATTCTGATTTTTTCAAAACATAAGCCATGAGAATTCCTTTTCAAATGCAAACATGTAATCTTATATGCTTTTCTTAAGTCATGAATGCATGTATATGATTATGATCATGCAATGCAAGGATCACAAGGAAATATTCTTGAATCAGCTAGACAAATTACAAATGCCTTCAATTTGATTGGCATGTGAAAAAGCTAAAACTCTAAAGTAGCAACTTCATCCTTGCCTTGATTTTCTTCCAAGTCCCCCTATATCCAACAATCTTCCCCTTTTTAGCTTTGATCATGCCAAATACCAATTGAACATTTGTTGTTTGTCTCTTTAAGTGCATGAGATGAATGATAGGAGCTCTTATCTTGATATTTACTCAACCTTTTGCCAATATCAAGTGTTAAGTTTCCTTGCATAAACATGCTTAATATCTTCAATTGCTCCCCCTCTTTTAGATAATTTTATACATTCAGAGAAATAGATTTAGAGCAATGTGAATTGAGAGCAATATAAGATTCGACTTTATCAAGTACAACACATTTTCAAATAGCACATGTTTCATGTTAAATTATTTTCTCCCCATATTTGGCTTATCAAAGGCAAAAACATTGTGAGATCAATATAAGCAAAGAAGGAAGAAACTGAACCTGAAACTGAATTTTTCATAAAAAGAAAACTGAAATACAATTGTTGAAATTAAAAACCAGTATTGAAAAATAGAACATTAAGCACAATATGAAAGGGACTTGTAAACAGAAAGGAAACACAACCATAAATTCAAACATCCTAATCTAGGGCTCATCAAACCCATGTAGAACCATCCTAGACTCTATGTTTTCCAGTCTAGATTGAATTTCTTCTAAGGATGAGTTGGTTTCAACCCTATGCTCATGATGTAGGGACAACAGAGCATCCATCTTTTGAATCATGATAGACTCAAAGTGGTTGTAAGGCTGTTGTGCAGGGCCTTCTTTAGCTTCTTCTTCTTCTTCAGCACCTTTAGCTTGTGGTTGCTGATCAACCATCTTCCATCCTTGAGGAGTCTTCACCAGACCAAACTTGTTCAAATGCTTTGTTTTGATGAGATTGGTGATGTCAGTTGTGTTGTCTACAATTTCAGTTGAGACATCAATCTTGAAAAAATCAATAAACCTAGAGATTAACACAACATATGGAAAGTTATAGTTGATTAACCTAAAGGCTTTCAGCATGGTTTCAACATACACAAGCACCCAATTGATTTAAGTTGATGTTTTCATGGCATACACCAACTGTAAGTCATCATCAGTGACTTGGGCATGATTGGTTGACCTTGTAGTCAGGATATATGCTATTATGTAGTGAAGAAGTGTATCTTCTCCTGTCATAGAACCAGTGCCAAGCTTGAGCTTCAACCTAATTTGAGGGTCTTGAAGCATCCCTCTATAGGTTTCAACTTTGTTGTACCCACCAATTTCTTCATCAAATCTCCTTACACCAATAGGAGAAATTCTAGCTACAGCAAGCCAACCCTCTTCATCAATCACCATGGGAACACCCTTCACTTGAGAGCGAATTACCCCATCCATACTAGCTTTTGCATAGGTGTAAAACACCTTTACTAACTTAGGGTAAAAGGTACCCTTTTGCATAGGTGTAAGACACTTCAATATTTTGATGTGCAATTCTTCAGCATGAAAAATCTTCCCAAGACCAAGAAGATGGTTGACAATGTGAGTGAACCTTGTTTATAGCTGAGAAATGTTTTATGTATTGCTCATCTTGAACATTTCATATGCATGAATCAAAGCATGCTTCCTTGATTTTCTTACTTCGTCTGTTCCTTCATGAGTTACTTTCAACATCTCCCACATTTCCTTTGCGCTTTTACACCTAACAGTTCTAAAGAATTCGTCAGAAGAAAGAGCAGATGTAATCATGTTTTTAGCTTTAAAATCATATTGTACAACTCTTATTTTGCATCCGTCATCTCATCCCACTCCTTGGGAATTCTTTCATTATAACAGTTTTTGTAGGGATTAAATGACCTTTCTCAATTGCATTCCAAGCTCCGGGGTCGTTTGATTGAATAAAAATCTGCATACAATTTTTCCAAAAGCTGAAATGCTCTCCTTGAAACATCGGAGGACGATTGAGGGAGGCACCTTCTTTGAAGGTTATCTGTGTGGTATTCATTTTCTTGAAAAGAATAGTGATCTTTATTACCTTTCAAGAACCATCTCTTGATATCAATTGAAAACAAGGATGAACACACACACTAAACCAAGAGGGGGGGTGAATTGGTTTAAACCTCAATCTTTTAAAACCGTTTTACAATGCACAACGAAATTTAGATCGTATCACAATAATTTGCTTGGTAAAAACTACAATTTTTAATCAATCAAGACTTCACCCTTCACTTTACACAAATTCAGAACCTTTTTCCTGGTGATCTTGAAAGAAAGAAATCACAAGACAAGTGATGTTATCATGTTCGTATGTGTGTTTATATATATATGAACCACGACAAGTGTACCGATCATTATCAAGTAATAAAGTATGTAAGTAAAGTATCGTCTCCTCAGGGATTGATGACAATTTATCATAATTCAATGCTTAGAAATTGGAATAAGAACAATAATCTTCCGAGAAATTGATTTTGTGTTGTGTTGTGATTATGAAAGGGAAATAAATGCAGAATTAATGGAAATGAAGCAAAGTTTAAATAGTTCAAGTGCAGTATTTTGGAACAATTGTGGTTAATCACAATCCCCTATGATCCCTACCACCTATGTTTGATTGGATTTGTTAACTTGAATTATTTCTAATTACTCAGCTGATGTATTTCCATACAATTAAACTAATTCCTAATTCCTTAGGTAATTTAGCCCGTTGGTAAAATTAGAAGACCTAATCCCTTAGTGAATTCCTCTTAAACCAAGCATTAAGACATACATCAAGGTATTATGGGCTGAACCACATAATGATGCTGCAACCACGCATTCCTATCCCTAGGTAATGAACAATTGTTGTTCTAAGTAATTCCGGAACTAAAACCCCAACATCCCTATTGTGAATTAAAGCCCTAAGCAACTTAATAGAATGGCCAATTCAAATTAAGAAGAAAAGAATGAAATGCAGAATAGAACAAAGCAATTATTATAATTCTCATTAGAAACCAATCAAAACATAGAGGAGTTCACATAGGTTCTTGCTTTCAACCACAATACAAAGGTTTAGCTACTCATAATCAGATTAACCCTGGGTTTCACCATCAATGACAGCATCCTAAGAAAATTTACAAAGAATTAGAGAGATTACAACCAAGGATGATGTTCCCAATCTTCCAATTGAGCCCAATCTTGCCTTAGAAGCTTTCCCCCTTGATTCTCTTGCTTAATCCCCTTTTAGAAACTCTGTTCTTCACTAAAATCGAGAGCCCCAAAAACCCCAAGCTTTTCCCTTTTATAGGTGCCCAAAATCACCAAAATTCAGGTCTCAGGGAGTTTATGGCGCTGATCGCGCCACTCCCACGTTGATCGCGTGGTTGATTCGAATCCATTGGGCATTTTAAGATGTGGCGCTGATCGCATGGTTCCCGCGCGGATCGCACGGGATGTTCGAATGACTAGTGTTGGGTCTTTTGCAGCTTTTCTCCTTGCTTTGGGTTCCTAAAAACAAAATATTCATAAAAACATTATCAATTCTATTAATTCGAAACATAACTATTTTTAATACTATTTTAACTATTTATTAACAATTTATATATCTAAATAACCCTAAAAACTAATATATGCTAGAAGCATATCAACAAGTTAGATACATATTACAAGATTTAGAAACAATTTTAACACAAGATTTATACTGGTTCACCCCTCAAAAGAGAAGCTACATCCAATGTCTTCTAATCAAAACCAGATTAGAGTTCTCCTAAATCAAATATGTTCTTTTAGAAGCAATTACAAGTGATTATCTTTATCAATCCTAGATAAAGAATCAGAATTCTAACACCATATTAGAAATCAAATCACAAAGAACCTAAGTACCCTACTCAGTTCTTTACCTCTAGAGAACACTACTCTAGAAAGCTTGAAAGAAACTATTTGACTTTAGTCTTACAACAATTTCAAACACACAAAACTATTATCTAGAAAGGTTCAAGAGAGAGATAACATGTGATCCTCAATGAATGAATGAATGAATATTACCAATCACTTCTAAGTTGCATGAATGCTAAAGCACAAAATCAACTCTCTTGAAGTTCTTTTGAAAATCTTGTCTTAACACATCATCATTGATGAAACATGTAATCTTTTGATCTCAAACAAGAAATGTATCACTCAGAAAATTGTTTCTTGGACCTTTGAAATCTTAGAAAGTATTAGGTATTTTGTAAACTTAGATTGTATGATGTATCTTAAAATCACAAACCCAATGGCTTTAAATAGAAAACAGTTTTAATAGAACATAATCGATTAATACGTAACTGTAATCGATTATTTTACATTATGTAATCGATTAATGTACCAGATAATTGATTAAAATGTTCTTGAGACAATTTGGAAAACTTTCATGAACAATATAATCGATTAATGTACCAGGTAATTGATTAAAATGTTCTTAAGACAATTTGGAAAACTTTCATGAACAATGTAATCGATTAAACCGTGATGTAATCAATTAAACTAGTCATTCACAGTTTATGAAATAAGCCTTGGTAATCAATTATAGATGAATGGTAATCAATTAAGGCAGTCATGTTATGTTTTGTACTAAGTCTGGGTAATCAATTAAAGCAGTCAGACATGTTTTTGAAATAAGGCTATGTAATCGATTACGCTTTGCTTGTAATCAATTAAAGTGTTCTTCATGGCTTTTCCAGAAATAACACACGCTAGTAATCGATTACTTATTGCCTATAATCGATTAAGGCAGTGCACATTCTAATTTTTTCAAAACAGAAGCCATGAGAATTCCTTTTCAAATTCAAACATGTAATCTTATATGCTTTTCTTAAGTCATGAATGCATGTATATGATTATGTTCATGCAATGCAAGGATCACAAGGCAATCTTCTTGAATCAGCTAGACAAATTACAAATGCCTTCAATTTGATTGGCATGTGAAAAAGCTAAAACTCTAAAGTAGCAACTTCCTCCTTGCCTTGATCTTCTTCCCGCTTCCCCTATATCCAACAGAGTTTTGCTTTAGATATGTTCTTGTTTTTCGCCAGTCTTTCTTTCTCTTTGCTTTTTGGGTAGAGACTACTTTTTTATAGACTTCAGTGAGGGATCTGTTATGGGATCAATGTCTATTCCTTGAAAACACTATTGTCTCACACCGAAATATAAGGCTATGTGGCATACTTTGATTTGCAAGGAATTGCACGATAGTACAGACAACACAATGTGCTCCTTGTTCTCAATGAAAGCAACCTTTAAGGAATATTCTATGAATACCTTTTATTTGCTTCTATTTTGTCATTACCTTAAATTCAAATATTATCTATTCAAAATAAAGATAGGAAAAATTAATTTGTATAAGTCCTTCAACATTTGATCATGTCCACCTGTCAAAAACTTGTTAGAATATCAGTAATTTATATTTATTGTTATTCGTCAAAATCCAAGATAGATAAGAAGAGTGATCGTCCAGAACTAACATAAATTGGCAATCAAATCACATTCATCTTTATTTGTTGGCAGGGTATGAGACTTACCAAACATGTGTGTTGTGACTTGGCTGTCATAAGGACCTCATTCCACTTTTGCTTCTTAGCCATCTGCACATCGAACACCAAAAATGAGTTTCATTTACAAAAAAGTTAAAACTGATTTAAGAAGCATTGAAAATTTGCTGTCTCTACCTAATTAAATTAGACTTCTACAAATTTTAAAAAACCTCTGTGTATAACACATTTTTGGTAGATGTACACATCCTACCATCATCATCCAAGATAAGTATTTTAAGCCTTTTTTGGGGTTGACTTTTGAGACAGAAACATAAGTTGACCATGTGTTAAAACTGGTAGGTATAATCCAACCTTAGTAACTGATTGGCCTTGACTCTTGTTGATGGTCGTTGCAAAACATAAGCAAATAAGGATCTGTCTTCATTGGAATTTGAATGGAAAACCTGGGTTTGAAGGTACCAAGTCCATCAGTGGGATCAAAATCTTATCTCCAATTTTTTTCCCGTTATAACAGTTGATGTGATAACATTTTTCTCCAAGTGATCCAGCTGCAACCTTTTTCCATTCCATAAACAATTTCATTGATCAATGTTCCTTAGAAGCATTATTAATACTCCAACATTTAGCCTCAAACAATGATTAAGTATACCTAAACATGTTATTTTATTCAAAAATTCAAATATAAACTGTAACGACCCACCCGTCGCAACGATATCACTACTCTAAACGTAAAATTTTCAAATTTTAAATAAAAATTCTAATAATTTGATTATGAAAATGAAAGTAAATTTCTCGCAATAATACACATAAAAAAATGCACAAGTATGTAAATAAATACACACACACACACACACACACACACACACACACACACA
>QARZ01040284.1:0-29678 GCA_013407115.1 Glycine latifolia | reverse complement strand
CTTCGATACAATTAATGATAACGCACCGGAGGCCTACGGGGTGTTACACTTTTCCCTCTCCAGGGATGCTTAAAATTCTTAAACCAATCATCTTCCCTCCCAGGGATATCCAGCAAGTCACTGCACCCCCATGTACATACACAACACACATCCATCACGATGACATCATCTCTCATCTATGTCATCATCAACATTAATATCATCTCAATCTCAATGTCATCAACAACATCAACATCATCTCATTTCAATATCATCAACAACATCAACATCATTTCATTTCAACATCAACATTGTCTCATATCAATATTATCATCAACATCACAAGCAATCGCATTCCACATATACATATATAACACATTCCTCAGGTCTTCAGACAACACAAATCTCATACATTTACAATCCATAATGCACGAGACTAATATTTTAGGAAAACTCTAGATTAAAGAGGAGAACTATAATATACAAAACAAAGTCTTATGCCCATTTAAAATTTAATAAAGAAGTAAATAAGAGGACATATTATAAAATCTTGGGCAGAGTCTCCTCTGTAATTAAGAATTTTCCTAAAAAATCTAATCATTACAACAACAACATCATTCACAATTTCATTCATCAATAACAAATATATCGCATCCCAGTAGTTTAAAACACAATTTTTCTTGAAAACTAGCACACATCAGGGACAGACATACATCCCCATAATTGGGTTCCCTGACCCCAATTATGGTATCAAAAGCTGTAAATAAATAATAAACTCCCCTCACCTATCTATATCTCTTTGTTTGCTCCTTGTAGCTTGTTTTGAGATCTCTCAGGTTCATGTCCTTTGGTCCAAACACAGAGCTCTATATACCAAATCGAAGATAATTCAGTATAGATTTTGAAGACAAGGTTAATATTAATATTTGGGGTCAAATACCCACTCAAATTAGGACTAAAATGGTGTTTTGGGAGTCTGTAACACCCTGAAATTTTACAAGTAGAAAGATATTTGTGTTAATTAATTGTTTAAAATAAATCTTGAAATCTGTTAAAGTGTTTTACATGGGTGTTTGTGCGTAAAAGCTGAAAGTCAAATTTTGTGGCTGAGATAAGCTATTCGTACACGCATAGTAAAAATGGTGGCGACTATGGTGGCTGTTCGGTCACGCAAGTGGACAACTATGGTGGTTCTGATAGCTGGCTGAATCAAGTTGTTGGCAACTTGCCTCAATGCTTCGTCTATAAATAAGCCTGAAGCGGAAGAATGGTTCACTCTCACTTCTGGACGTGTTTTTCTTCTTTTTCTCTCTCTAAAAATCTTTGCACCAGAAATCTTTCTCTTCTCCCACCTTCTGTACCACTTAAATTTTCAAGAACCACCGTAGCATCAGCGGAAAATCCTCTTCGTTAAGAAGAATTCATGAACAAAGCTTAACTTTTCATCCTTGGTTGCTGTAAGAACGAGTGTTCAAACAAAACACACGTTAGATCAAAAGAAAAGAATCCCTGTTGAGGTAAAGGGAGTTTATTGTGTTAATAATGATTTTTGATATCATGGTTGGGTTAAAATGTGTATTTGTTGTTTAATATGTTGTGTAAGATATATTGATGGTGTCTGTAAATGATGTGAGGAAGACGACTACCGGGTTGGGTAAGTCGGGTGGAGTATGTTATATGTATATATATATATATATATATATATATATATATATATATATATATTAAAACACTATTGTGTTGTGACGTCGGCTACCGAGAAGGATTGGCCGAGTTGCATGTGTCAAACCTTTGTTTGTGACGTTGGCTACCGGGATGGGTAGGCCGAATTACATATCCCTTGTGATGTGATGTCGGCTATCGGGATGGGTAGGCCAAGTTATATATCCTTTGTGTGGTGATGTCAGCTATCGGGATGGTTAGGTCGACTTATATATCTCTTGTGATGTGATGTCGACTACCAGGATGGGAATGCCGAGTTGTACGATTTAAGTAGCATGCATGTGTGCATGCAGGACGTAACTTAGTCTTTGTACTTAGAGCTATTAGAGCTCGTATCTTCTTGGTCATAGATCCACCGGGTTATTTACTCGGCAAAGCCCATGCCTTTTCTTTAAAAAGCTACCGAGTTCCTACTCGGCAAAGCTCATACCTTTCTTTAAAGAATTATCAGGCTTCCTTACCCGAACAACCTTGTGCCCTTGTCCAACCTTGTTCAGGATTATTACATCAGTTGTTATGGCTAAGTGCCAATCCGGACACCTAATATTGCACACCTATTCACTTGTTTGTAGTGTTTGTGAATGACGTTGAGATTAGCCATTGTATTGGCTTAAGTCATTAAATGCATTAATATCATGGGGGGTATATGGCATTATCCTAACCGGGATGAGTTAATCCCGAACAGGGTCATACATTGATAGTGCCCATGGTAATCTAAATGCATTTGGATATACATAAATACCCACAGGGGTGTATGACATTATCCTAGCCAGGACGAGTTGATCCTGGGGCTGGGTCATACATTGATGGAGCCGTGGAGATATTTTATGTATTGATGTGAGATGCCGGGACTAGGTGGTTAACCTTGCAAGACCACGGTCAGTGCATTAGTATACCCAAGAATGGGTCAGTATATATGTATATGGGGGGCGTATGACATTATCCTTGATAAGCGTTTGTCGTGTCACTTCAAAACAATTAAACTACGCTAATTCTGCAGCACAGGATTAACCTAGGTTGACTCAAAGACACTATCAATATGGTTCTATCTTCAATTCACTACTAATAGTAAAGGGGGATTTTTGTTGAACAATTTGCAGGCCCGAAGTAAAAATTGCAAAAACACAAACTACGATTAAAGATCAATGCAGAGACTAACATAATTGATAACAAGTATTGTAAAACAGATTAAAAAGCAACAATCCAATTCACCAAACCAAGCTATTCGAATCATCATTGTTCTCAAAAATTTATCCTATTGTGAAAGTTCATTCAATTTCATTAGAAGCAGTTCAATCGAATCAACCCCTAAATTAATTGAAACCACAACCCTAATTGAAATATCATCCAATTAATCTGTGATTTATATTCAAAATTAGGAAATGAATCCATAACCTAATCCTCTTTCAATCCTAAATGCATTCATAATCATGAAAATAGAATAGCAATTGAAGAAGAAAGTAAACATTCACACAGAATTCGAAATACTAAACCAGAACTCAAATTCTTCTCTTGCTTGGGTTGGATCCTTGGATTGATTGATTATTTAGCCTTCCATGATCATCATCAATGAAAGCCCCATGAAATAAGTGCACGAAAATGGAAGAAGGGAAAATGAAAATGAAGAACAATGAAGAACAAGGAAGAACAGTTGAGAGAAAATAAGAGAAAGGGTTTTGATTCTAAAATCTTAAAAAGAGAAATGTAAAACTATTTTTGCAAAATGAAATGTAATGTAATAATTCCTCCTAATGTCACTAATATATAGTGACTAAGTCTGAAGAAAAGAATGGGCCATGAATAACCCATCAATTCTAATTATTTATGCTATTTACACCAATAAAAGTCCAACTCGCAGCCCAAAATACAAGTGCAGTGGTTCTGACTTCAAAGCCTAAAATAACCTCCAAATGGCAGAATTGGCCTCGACTTATTTCTGGTAACTTGTATATCTTTTCGTTATCTTTCCAAGGACTACAAGAATGCTCAATTCGGAGTTTTGTAGAGCTCTGTAGGTCCTGTACAAGGAAGGTATGTCAAGTGAGCACATAAAATCCGAAAATACGCATCAATTAGCAATTAAGCCCACTAACTTGCCTAAGACAAAAACTGAATTAGAATAGGAAAATAAAAGTCCAAGAGAAGTCAAATAAGCTAAGAATGATAGAAAAATATTTAACTAAAGGCACTCCATCAATCCTACCCGGGTCGAGTTGAGCACGGGTCTAGGTCATACTTTGATAGAGCCCATGTACATACTTCATGCATAATGGAAATAGAATGGTGGTAGTAGCGTACAGAGGTACTAGAGGGGCATCTTTGTTTGGAACTCCCTTGTGACTCAGGGCTGATCACCATGAGGGGGGAGTGACCTATGCATGACAGAGTGACCTTGACGAGCTTCTACATCATTTTCTTGAGATAGGCTATTTCCATAAGGATGGTACCACATTGCATTGACTAAGAGATAAGTCTGGAACATGCATCATGACTAGTCATTTTAAGATGGATTGTGAAATGTGTTTGGACGGGTTGTCCATGGTTGAATACGTGATAAAATATTTGAATATTGTTGTGATTTTACAATGTTCGAGTTGTCTTTTTATAACTGATGATATTTATTCAATTATTATTTTACATGATGGACTCACCTTTGCTTTGTTGTACCTTGTGGATTGGTATTTGTGATAATCGCATACCATGTTCGTGTAAGCAGATGGACGACAGTAGGAGACCGGGAAGATGACCTATGTTGGCTGGAGCCGCCAAGTAGCCGAGATGTAGATGGGCTAGATCCCAGGCAAGGGTTGTATTTTTGCTAGTTACACCCCTTGTTCTAATGACTACACCCTGATGTTTTGCTAGTTACACCCCGTCATTTAAATCCTTGTTTCTTTTGAGAATTTTGTACAATTCAGACTTGGTTATTTATAATTACTACCAACTTATGATTATTAATATACAAGTATTATGATGTATTGCACCTTTGTGTATTCGATTTTTGATTTGTGATGTTGATTATACTTACGAAAAATTTACTACTATTTTATAAACAAACTTAAAGGAATTTTCAAATATAAATTACCATTGAAAGCATAATTAAGAGTATGATACAGTAGCGACGACGCGGGTCGTTACAGAGTCCACATAAAAAATACATTGTTTTGAAAATCCGATCACACTAATGTGACCAGGGCTCAACGAAGGTCACAAAAATGACATCAATATTATAAAAAGGAAACTTTTACAATGTCTCATTTTCAAAGGCCTTTCAAAGGAAGTGTAAAAACACCCAATAACGGTACCCAAATCACAAGAGATAGTAAGAGAGGCTTAAGCTAACTAGGAGAAGACAAGGAAATCATGGTTACCTTGAAGAAACCACGAAAGAATGATTAGAGGCTCCATTCTTTATTGAATACTCAAGTTGAGTTTTGAAGATTCCACTCTGATTAAAGTGTTTCTCTCTGTCCGACGGTTCGAGGCGTTCACCAGTGGTTGTGGGTGGTGGAGGAGGTTGATTGGAGGCTTGGGTGAGGCTTTAGAGAGAGAGGGGTGAAAAATGTGTTTTTCGATGCTGATGGACGTATTTATAAACTACAAATCTCGCTTAGCGAGCTTTGCTCACTCAATGTAATTATCTCTTCGTTTGGAATTATGCTAAGTGCGCTGGTCACGATAAGCGGGGCATCAAAAGTTGTTATTTTCCAAATCACAACAGTCAAAACATGAAGAGATGGATTGTGAACCTACTGTCAAAATTGGAAGGCAATCCAACAATTAATTGAAAACACAATGAACACACTTCAAATAAACCAAGAGGGGGGGTGAATTGGTTTAAAATAGATATTAAAATTTTTGTCTAAAACAATTTGCAGAATTAAAACTTGGATCGTATCACTCAATCACCTTTTGTAAAACCAAAACTTTTCTTTTAATCAAGACCCACCTTGTTATGCATGTAATGACATAAATACTTTCTTTATTAACAATATTTTGATTACCCAAATACAAGAAATGAAAGATACACAGAATTAGAATAAAAGACTCAGCAATTTATACTGGTTCACCTCACTAACATGGAGGCTACATCCAGTATAATGACCCTGCGATATATCTGGGTTCGTATGACCGAGTTGTCACATTAGGGGGGTGTAAATTGGAACTCGATTAAGGGATGGGTGTAGATAGCACCTTTTCAAATCCGGGATCGTGTGGTGATCTCGGATGAGCTTAGATGTGTTACCGAGTTGTGATCTCGGATGTGCAACCAGGTAATGATCTTGGTTGAGCTCGGATGAGCTCAGAAGAGCTCATATTTAGTTGACTTGTAAGAGCTACCGGGTAGAGAAATCGGAAGAGCTCGAAACCCCTTTTGATAATGTTACCAGGTTAGGAACACGAGCGAGGTTGGGAGGAACCTTGGACTTGTGAAGTACCAAGGTAGGAACTCGGATGAGGTCGCAATAGGTTGGATTAGGTCGAATGAGGTCACAATAGGTTGGATTAGGTCGGATGAGGTCGGAGGAGGATGGAATATTAGACTTAGCCTTTTAACACGTGTTGGCCCTACATTCACTTTACACAAGTGACATGTGTTGACTCCCTGCTGGTTGTTTTAACACATGGAGGCTCTCATGTTATTTTAGGGCGCGTGTTAACTTACAGGCTATATAAGATATGGACAAGTGAGATATTTTAGTAGTAACCTTATTTCCACCGTCTTTGCTAAAACACTTTCTCTCTCTTATTCCATATTTTCCTCCATTGTTAGAGTGAGAAAAGCTTCTTAGATAACTTTTTATTGACCTAAACACCTTCACATCCAACGTGAGGATTGAAGGGAATCACCTTATAAACTAGTTTCCACCCTTTGTTAGTGGTGAAAACCATCAAGCGAGGAGATAATTTCTTCAAAGAAAGTGCAAAGATTCAACCTTTAAGATTTATAAGGCACTTTAAGGACATTCAAGCTTTTAGAAGTTGTCCACAAGCCTTCCTTGGGGTTTTTAAGGTAAGACACGTGAGTTTAACTGTTTCTTTTGAGTTTGGTTTTAAGAGGAAAAGTGACCCATATGAGTTATGTTTTGTTTTGGGTGATGGTTCTTTGAAAAAGTATGCTTAGGAGGTTTTTGTGAGGAAGGTTAAACCTTGAAAGTTAACTTTTCTAGGTTTCGGGTATTTTGTATGCCCGGATAGATCTTTGGGGGGGGGGTTTACAAGTCAACGTTGGAGGTATATGTATGAAATCTGGAAAAGAACTGGGTTCTTTTCATGAGACAATTAAGAACCATTCTTGATATCTTTTGTGCCTGGTGTAGGGCTTGATAAAGAATATATTTGTGGTCGTGAACACGAGACTGAGGTAGTCGGTGCTGTGATCAGAGGAGGTAAGCTCTTTGTTCTTGGGAGTTTGTTCTCTTGATTGTGTTCCACCATACTCCTGGGGAGTGATGGTTTTTGGATACCATGGTGCATGTATTTACATTATGTGTTATTGCTTTTTGATTGAAAACATACATGTAATGGAGATGTGCACTAGTTGTCTAATTTGTATAACTGGATATACATTTGTGTATGAGGAGTGCACTGGTTGGCTAATTTGTATATCTGGATATACATTTGTGCATGTCGGTGATGGAATGTCATATTGGTGAAATTATCACATGGAGTCTGTGGTCTGGGACCTCAGACCGTGATATGTGATGTGTACGCGGAGTGCACTAGAAGATATACAATAGTGCACAATATGTGTACTGGCTGTCTAACTTGTATATCTGATATGCAATTGTGTATGATATCTGCACTAGTTGGCTAAATTGCATACTTGTGATGGAATGGCACGTTGGTGCGATTATGTACATGTATTATTTTATTAAAAGGCCAGGTTGGCTATGTTAATTGTAATGCCAATATAAATGCTAAGTACTGTGGAAGTAAACCAGGGGGAGGTGTAACTCCAAGAACCCTGAGTTTACTGAGATTGTATCTCACCCCAGTTGGGGATTATATTTTATTGCAGGTGATAGCCAAAGAGTGGAGGACGAAGTCCGGGGTAAGAGACCTGTTGCGTGATTACGGCAAGTGCACCGATCGTTTACAAGTAATAAAGTTTAGGTAAGTAGAGTATCGTCTCCACAGGGATTGGGGTAATTTCACAGCAATGCTAACCAATATGATTGAAATTGAAACAAAAAAAAATACGCAGAAAAGTGTTGTTGAATGGTTTGGTTGATTGTGTAATTAAAAGACAAGAATTAAAGAAATGTGCAGTAAATTGATTTAGGGAAGTTACCAATGGACATTTAATTGTGGTCAGGCGCAATCCCCTATGATCACTACTCCTTCACTTGACTGGTTATGTAACATTAACGTTAACAAATGATAAGTCTCTCCTTTAGTCGTAATTCCTAGATAACTAGCGATTTCACTCTTTAATTCGATCGAGAACCCTAAGCCCTTAGCGATTCTGTCAAACTAAGCATGTAGAGAACACATCATAAGAGGTTCCTGTTGTTAATTGTTCAGAAAATAAGCCTTCGTAAGTTAGCTAATCCCTAATTCCTTAGTGAATTAACCCTTTAACCTGAATCGAAAACCTAATTCCTTAGTGGATTCTATCAGATTAAGCATTCAAAAGATCCTATTATAAGCTTTGCAGCCACGCATCCCTATTCCTAGGTGATGAACAACTGTTACCCTAATTCAGTTCAGAAATTAGAACCCCAACGTCCCCATTGCGAATTCTAACCCTATGTTCTTAATTGAAGTGATCAAGTTCAAGTAAGAGTAAAAGAGAAATGCAGAATAGGGTAAAACAATTAAAACATATTATTCAATACCAGTCAAATTACAGAGAAGCTTTCATAGGTTCATGGCCTTCCCACAATACAAGAATTAGCCAGCCATAGGCCTCAAATACATCAAAGCTGTAATGGAATTCATGGTTGTGCAGTAACTCTGGCCTTGATGCTTGATTTCTAGGGTTGGGTGAGTGAAAGATGAAGGAAGATGAATTGGTGATGATTGTGGATGATGATGAGTGATTCCCAGTGATTACCAGTGATTCTATTTATAAATAAGGCTAAATCTAGTAATAAGGCGCTTTCCTCGAGCAAAATTCAAAACAAATCATTTACTTAAGGCAACAGAATAATCCGGCGCGACTCGCGCGCGATCCCGCGCGGTTAGCGCGACTTGTTCGAGAGCATGGCGCTAGTAGCGTGACATTCCACGCTACCAGCGTGGAATGTTCGAGTTGAAATGCTGGATCTAGTCTTCTATGGCGCTGGTGGCGCGGATCTGGCGCGGATAGCGTGAGTCCTTCGAGAGCAAAGCTTCAATCCTGCACTTGGCGCGATCCGCGCGATAGATGGTGCGATCCGCGCGAGACTCAAATCTTGCTTTTCTTCTTTTTCTGCTCTTTAAACTTCTCTTTATGCCTGAAAACACTCAATTGGTATTGAATAGGATTAAAAGTAATAAAGTAACAAATTTAATTAATTCTAAACTAATTTCCTAAGTATTTAACTAAAATATAACCTAAAACTATCCTAAAATTAAGATGTGTTTGCAACACATCAAGACCCGAGTAGGGGTTGTTCGGTGAATCCCAATTGAGAGGCCGTGTTGGCCGAGGTCGGATTGGCCACTAATTGAGGATCCCTGACAAGAGGTCGAGGCTGGTTTCAAGGGAGCGAAAACTAGAAGACGGTTTTGAGCAAGCCTATTGGCTATGTTTTGTTGTACATTTTGTAACCCAGTACGGGTTGTACTATGATGTATCTTCTGGAACAGAACCCGGGTGCCAAGATGTATATCAAAATTCCATACATAATGTTTTTAGTTGTGTTGTAGGACATAAGATGACGTCTTACTTATTTTATGCTTCCGTGTTTGCTTAATTACGTTAAGTATTGCTGTGCTTAAGATCATATTATAATGTTAATCAACCAGATGCATATGAGGACGTTACATCCAGTGTCTTCCAACCAACATTTGGTCAGAGTTTTCACTAAATCAAAATATTCTTTTACAAGCAATTTACAAGTGATTATCTTTATCAACCCTAGATAAAGAATCTGTATTCTAAAACCCTATTAGAAAACAAATCACAAAGATCCTGAGAACCCTACTCAGATCTTTATCCTTAGAGAACACTACTCTAGAAAGCTTGAAAGAACTTATTTGATTTTTCACATTAGAATTTTAATACACATAAATTCTAAAGAAAGATTCAAGAGAGACACAACCTGTGATCCTTCAATGTATGAATGAATGAATGAATGAATGAAGTTACCAATCAATCCAGATTGTATGAAAGTCAATGCTTAGAATCAAAACTCTTGAAAAACTCTTTTTCTTTAACACATCATTTCTAAAAATCAAAAATCTTGATCTCACACAAGATGTGTTTCTCACTCAGTGAATCAGTATCTTGGGCTCTTAGAAAGCTTTTGAAACCTTTGGGTAAGTCACACATGCTCAAAGTAATTTGTTCAATGTCTATTTATAAAGAGAAGACCCATAAAACTTTAAATAAAAACTGATTTAATAGAATGTAATCGATTAAAAAGATAGTGTAATTGATTATTTTACCATATGTAATTGATTAAAATAGCAGATAATCGATTAATATGTTCTTGAGCTTTCTGGAAATTTTTTCACGAACAAGATAATTAATTAATACGTGATGTAATCGATTAAAGCAGTCATCATGTATGTGAAATAAGTTGTGATAATCGATTACATAAGACTGGTAATCGATTAAAGCAGTAAAACTCAAAATATGAAATAAGGTTGTGTAATCGATAATCGATTAAACCAGTAATGCATATAGACTAAAGAACTAAGATAATTGATTACATAACATGATAATCGATTAAAGCAGTGATGTATGATTGTCATATTGAACTATGTAATCGATTGCAAGAAGCTTGTAATCGATTAATATGTTCTTCATGGCTTTTCCAGATTTAGAACAAAGCCTTTAATTGATTAAAAACATTGTGTAATCAATTAAAGTGGTAAGTTTTCATTTTTCCAAAAACAAAACCATGAGAACTTAGTTTCTTTTAAAATCATTGAATAGTTTTAATACTTTAATCAAAAACATGTATGCATAAGAATGAGAATGCATATGCAATGCAAAAATCACAAGGCAATGTATTTGAACCATTTAGACAAATTACAAATGCCTTCAAATTGATTGGGCATGTAAAAAGCTAAAACATCAAGCCAATTACTTCATCCTTGCTTTAATCTACTTGCAGCTCCCCCTATATCCAACATTAATGAGTTCGATATCATAGTTTTATCAAAACAGGTTTTGGGTAAAACTTGAAATCACACATTTCAAACATAGATCAAACAAACTTCACATAACCTAACATCTACACCAAGCAGTTGCACAAGGATAATTTGCACAACACTTCAACTAATCTAAACTAATCAAATAACACAAGAAATACATCAAACATATATTTTCAGTTATCAAAGTTTCAGGGTGTTACATAAACCAATCCCTTTGAATTTCTCCATCTTTATTCAAAAGCTAGGGTGTGTCATAGCTCAAATACCTTTTCTCATCACTAGGACTTAAAGAAAGCACAAAATCATTGACTTGATCAAAATCTTCTAATGTAGGAGCAAGTATTGTTGCCTCTTCATATAATTTGATTTTGCCAATCTGCTCAAGTATATTAGGATACACAAAGCCTAGTAATAAGAGTAGAGGTTTCTCATTGTTAGTAATCAACATGTCATTTGGTATGTCAATTTTAGTCTCACCATTTTGATTTAAGTCCATTTGGTCATCTCCAATTTGAAGGATCTAGCTTGCAAATTTTCTATTTCATTTGCAAAATATATCCTGTCATGGAATTCAACCTCATATTGCTAGAAAGCTTCAACACATTGCAAGTTCTCTATATTTGAGATGCATTGATAGTTTCTAAAACATCTTGTCTTGATCCTCTTCTCACTACCTGCAATCTTTGCCTGAAATCCCCACCCAAAATCACAACCTTCACACTGAATGGTTTATGGATACTATCTTCGTATCCAAATCTTATTAGGTCTCTCAAAGTTCGATCAAATGCTTCAAAGCAAAACCTGTTTATCATTGGAGCTTCATCCCAAATGATTAGTCTAGCTTCTATAAGTTCTTTTGCTCAATGGCTTCCTTGTTTAATATTGCAAGTAGAATCCTCATTGATAACCATTGGAATACAAAAGGTGGAATGAGTTGTTTTTCCTTCAGGTAACAACAAAAAAAGAAATTCCACTTGAAGAACCATTAAGGACAATTTTTCCTTGTGATCTTAGAGTTGTCGACAATGTTTTCCACAAAAATGTCTTGCCAATTCCACCATAGTCATGTAAGAAGAAAAATCCTTTTTTTTCCTGAAAAAAAATGATTTCATGATTTCTTCATAGACACCCAAGTGTTCTTTTGTCAATTTATTCAAAAGTGACTTGTGTAATTTAGTCAATTCAATTATGTCATAATTCAACTCATCTATGATGAATTTATTTTGAAATGAAGACATTTCTGAAAACTCTAGGAATAGTAAGCAGCTATAATCTTTAAGAGATCTTCCATTTGCATTCAACAACTTCTCCATTTCTATAAGATAAAGATTTTGCAATTCATGGTCTCTAATTTGAAGACTTGAAAAAAGTTAACTTAATCCGTTAGGACATTGAATTGCAGGTTCACTTACATTGCATCCATGAGGGTATATAAGCATAATCATTTAGCATTTCCTACTTTAGTAATTGTCATATATTATATAATTAAAAAAACACTACTAGGGAGGGAAAATAAAATAGCAATAGATAAATTCAAAATAGTGTGTCTTAGATTGTGCATGTGTTTGTGTGTGTTTAGTGGAAGGTGGTGAACAATCTGAGCTAATTGGAAAATTGGCTTGATTATAAGTTCATACAACAACATCATAAATGTGGTAATACAATCAATATTGAAATAGTTTGTATTACCTGGAATTTTCAAACATGTAACAAATAAATCTGTATGTTATCCCTATTTTAATTTTTGTAATATATAAGGTACTAAGAATAAAACAACAAGATATACTCTTGCTTACTATCTCTTAAGAAAATACTTTTTTTCCATACCCGATCTTCTAAAAATTCTATATGGAGTGGAAATCCGATCTTTTAAAAATAATATAATGATAGAAGAATAAATTTGGTAATGCAATCAATATTCTTGCAACAACATGATGTTTGTAAAATCAGTTTATCAAATAAGTTGGTAACCTGTTACTTTAACATTCTTCTTTTGTCATAAACAATCTCATTTGTCGTTAATTTCCATGCCAACCTCCAAACAACATCTGGTTTTGACATGGTGTTCATGAACAACAATGTAATAAACAATCTCCATAATTGATTTCTTGATGTAATGTTATTGGCTTCAATAATTGCATCAATTTACTCCTTGTCATCAACAAACAAACCCAAATTATAACATACTTCCTGAAAAATATTATAGACCTTGCCATTGACTGCCCTGATGCTTGCATAGGAAGTACAATCTCTTTGAACTATTAACAACATCCTCATGTAAAATAGTTCACTAGTACTAGTGGAACATAGGTTAGCCTCCCAATACTAATCCCTTTCTTCCTTGGTAGCCAGCTTCTTTGATGAAAATTATAAACAAACTTAGTTGGGAATTCTCCATATATCAATTCTTTGGCATCACAATATAATTTATTAGTTGTAAATCATGCTAAAAACATTGTTTTAAGGTGCTCATTCCTGCTAACAACTAAATCAATTCTCTCTTCATCCTTAAAATGAATGAGTTGTTCATTTAAAAGATGAAACATCAACCTTTGAATAGGAGGTAATCTCTCATGTATGTGTTAATCATGAAAATTACACTTACTCCTCGAAAGGAATATATTTTTTTTATAACAAACTGAGTAATTTTTACTAAATGATTCTATTAACAAATAAATGTTTAAAGATAAGATATAGGTCCATTCTTGAGTGTAATTTGTTTTTAATCAAACAAACAAATTCATAGTTTTCAGCTTATTAGAGAATTTTCTAATACTTAATGCATACAATAATAGTAATTTTGATAAGATATCTATTTTTAATTATAGTAATATTGTATATGGTCTATAAGATTATTTATAAGTAAATTTTATAATAGTGTTTTCTATTTAAACATTATTTCGATTACGATAGTGATTTTAAAAGTAATTAGAAGTAGAAATGGGAAAAGTAAAGATTTTGAGAAGAAATGGAGTTTGGAAAAAGTAAAGGTTTAGAAAGATGCGGTAAAGTAAAGAGACAGGAATTCATAAAAGGTGGGAATGAATACATATATGATGACCTTCTGAACCAGTAGCCAATTTAGATGTAAGGTGTTGTCGATGTTTGAGGAGTTAAGTGATACAATTTAATCACTAAAAATTGGCAGTCAAAGGTGTTATTTATAGACTTTTAATACTAACAGTCGAATTCTATGATTTTGACAAGTATACAACAATATTTCTAAATACATAGATCTAATGCTATTTGATGTCTTCATGTAACTTCTTTGTAACTCCGTTAACTGATATTTTGATTTTCCTTCTGAGCTCTTTCCAATCCCACATGCCTTAATCTTTCCAAACCCTTTTTACAGCTACAGTCGCCTATCTTATTAATGTGTATATCATATCATTGGTTTAAAATATATTTAGTTTTTTCAAATATGAATTCTTTTTTACCTCTTAAACCTTATACATTAAACCAAACGTACCACTTATGCTTCCACGACTTCTCTTTGCAATCCCTAATTCCCAAGCCTCTGTTCTCCTTTCACTTGCTCAATATTCTTCACATTCACCTTCAATCTCATCAATGGTGGTTCCTTCCCAACTCAAGACCTCCATAGGCCAAGACTCTTCTGCTAACACTGAGGGAAGCACACCACTCCTAACACCCATAGTGTCAACGACAACATCAAACAAAAGCCTTGAGTTGATTCTCATTCTAGGACATGAAGAAGAATGTAAGAAGGTGTGGGAAACCCAAGTACTACTCCCAACTTCTTTAAACACTAAAAACATTTTCTTTGCAGGTCATTACCGCCCTACACTAGATTATGAAGGCATTAGCAGTTGGTTTCTAACTTATGAGAACAAACATCCTTTAATCCATAAAGAAACCATTAGGAGTGACTTTTTGAAAGAAAAGAGTATAATCTTTAGGGTCTCTCCTCTCAAAGATAGGAATGATAGCTATAAACTTAAAGAGAAAGTGGTTTATTTTCAAAATCGTATCTAACATATGTATTTACAAAATGTTATTTCATTTAAAGCCACAAGTTAATTTACATAATAAATAGTTAAACTTCAAGTATAACACCTTTAGTCTTGAAATAAAAACATCATGTATATATATATAAAGATCTGAGATGAGCCTCCATGGGCAGCAAACATAAGTAAATAAGTGTCAAAGGTAAATAGTAAGTAAGATGATTGAACATATATAAAATTTCCTAAAACCCAGGTCTATTCAAATCAATACACCAAAGTGGAAAACCTAAGTCTCAGAGCAGTCATCTATCCAAGCCCTGTGGAATAATTGCACCATCAAGAAGGTCTTGCCAAATGAAAGTGAACCTAGCAATGAGAACACGATGAAGAACTATCGGAGATATCTTTCTACACTCAAAGATGATAACCCACAAGCAAAGATCTGTCCTAATGCTGATCATCCGAACTTGAAAATGTTGGTGTAAAGGGTGCGTACTCCATCCCTTTCAGAGCCACAAACATAGACTTTATGTCCCACACATAACCTAACAACTACCACGTGCGATTGACTAGTAAGCAACACTCATAACATCCTATTATGCATTCTACTATCACACTGTTCTTACCTTGGGCGCCACACTACTACTAAGCCTCCAAGCCTTCATGGTCTTACGCAACATATCAATGACGATTGGGAAGACATGTCACATGCCAGTACCGGACATGGCACTCTCACTAACCATGGATACAACTCTGCTCTAGCCAGGAATGCCAAGTATGGCTAGTGAGTCCCCCACATTAACCAAGAATAAGACCCTTAGTCAAGTTATCACCACTCAACATTTCCCCAAGGTTCTTTTGAATCGTTCAGGCCATCCCCCAATGTACCTACTATGTGTCATCCACCCTCACTTAACAAACCCTCACTCATTTTTCATGATGAGCAATGTGAACAATGGTTGCGTTGGTACTTGTGACAAGACATTAGAGGATGTATTCCTACCGATTTAAGGGTCATGCCCCATGATAAGTGCCCTATTTTAGAACGATTCAAACTTACAAAACGACACTTATCTTTTGATCTTAGTAAATTTGCTTATAAACTTACCCTAAACCTAGTCAATTTGAATGTAGTACTTCTGTAAATATTGTTTTTCATATTTTGAAGAGATTAGTCCAATCACGTGTTGTATTTTGATAGATTCCGATGACATCCGAAGCTTCCAAAGCATCAAATCAAGAAAAAAGGGCATATGGATCAAAACTGAGGGTGTCAGAAGCAACAAGGCCCAGGCCCAAAACCTTTCTTCATCACTAAGCATTTAACTCGCCTAAGCGAGCCTCCACAGGCCAAAATGATCGCCCAAGAGAGCTGCAAGTTCCAAGGAGATAAACATTAGCTCGCCCAGGAGAGCAAACACAGGCAAAATCACTCGCCTGGGCGAGTGGAAGCAGGCAGGAGGTAAAACCTATAAATAGGCCACGAATTTGAGAGGAAGAGGATTCAATTCTTCATTCTTTTGCTTCCTAAAGCTTGTTCTTTAGTTTAGGAGCTTAAATAATAGTATTAGGTAGGTTAGGAAAGTGAGAGAAGTGAGATTTAGTGTGGAGACTTTTCCAGAAAGAAGCGGTGATGGGGCCCTTCATCAATTCTTCCCTTGAGGAGGTTCTCTCCATAATGAGTAACTAGCTTCTCTGAGGATTGGATGTAATCTTCTATCCCTATGTATCTCTTTTAATATTTATCTATGCATTAATCTTTTCTATTCCTTATTGGTAATTTCATTCTGTGCTTAATGGTTGATTCTACAATCACTAGTTTCATGAATTGAAATCCTAAGTGAGACTAGAAAGTAATCTTAGGATTTGAACGGAATGATTTTACCTATCACGTTATGTTGCTACGAATAGGGCATACCGTTTTGATCGCATAAAGCACGCGATTATTATTCTTAATGTTGGGGTATTTACTTCATATGCGAGGGATCGATATTCAGTAGATATCCTTAGAACTCGAATGCGAGGGATCAATTCGGGGTAAAATAGTGTGCATCAATAAAGATAGAAATTGATTTATGCATGGTAAAAGTTAAATTGAATACTAAGGGTAAGAATGATGAAACCCAATCCCACTTTCTCATAAATATATTTCAATTTACTAAGTTCCGTAATTTTTCGTACTTTCTTAATGAAATTCCGCTTATCCTTCCTGTACATAACTATTGAACTATTAAATTCTATTTGCATTAACTGAGAAGCTCAAGTCCCTGTGGAGACGATCTTATAAATTTTGTAACTTACAACGACAAATCGGTGCATTTGCCAATAGTCCAACACCCCACACCCGACATAGCATTCACTCTAATTCTAACACAATTACGTTACCTCCCTTTTTATCCTTTCCTAGTAACGCATGTTGATTCTCATGTAGTTCACAATTGCAAGTACCCTCCACCGCACACACATTCAAACATAATAGGAGAGGAAAGGAATTAATCCCCTTCCCTCTCTAGGGTCATCATTAAAAGGGCCCCTTAAGTGGGCATTACCACTTTCACATCCATCACTATCAAACCAATAGTTAATCCATCACAAGACATCCAAGTAAAATTTACTGAGGGTCGAACACCCCCAAACCCAATCCCAAAGAGCAACAATTCAAATCAAGAAACATGCCTTGACAAGTGGTCACACTCACTTCATCTTACAATCCTTTAATCATAGCAATTCCACATAATAATAATCAATCAAAGCAAGCAATTTAGTCCATAAGCTATATCCTAATTTTCGTACAATTCTACACATACAGACACTTTCTCATTTGGAATTGCGCCTAATCTCTCACTTTTAAAAACAACATTCCCATTGATGTAGAAATCCAATTGAGGTAAACCATATATGTTTCTCAAGGTTTTTGGATGTACAGAGTTCAGTTTTGGACTCAAAATCCTCCGATTCTAGTCCCATTTGGTTAGAGTTCGAAAATGCCTTGCACTTGGCTCCTAAAGTTCACAAACTTGTTTCCTAAATTCCAAGAGTTGTAGCAATCCATTTCATGCAAATTTTATATCAAACACTATGTTTTTAAATATGAGAAACTCAATTCTATGGTCAAAATCTACAGAAAACAAGCCCATATGCACACTTCGTTCAAAATAGTGCAAGATTTACCAAAAGATAATGGAACTCACAAACCAATAGGGGGTGAATTGGTTTTGAAAACAAAATCGAAATAAAAAATAAATTTTGAAAAACTTTTGCTTCTAAGGATCCTATAACAAACTTTTTATTTAAAATCAATATTGAATCAATCACTCGTACACAATATCCATTTGTTAAAGCCCTTCAAAAAGAAATATCTTTAAACTCAACAAATTGATCAAGAATGTGAGAGAGATAAGATACAAGAGAAAATGGATAACAAGATTTATATTGGTTCACTCTCTATTTCTAGAGAAGCTACTCCAGTTATCTAATTCAACCTGAATTATATTTCCATTATGCACATTGAGTTGTTACAAGCAATCACAATCAATCTCAAATCCTACCTAAAAAATGAGACTAAGTCACCCAACCCTAGGGTCCTATGTAAATATAAGCCTAAGAGACACCTACACTTAGCTTAAACTAGAAAACTTTATTCTAGCATGCTTTAGAAACTCATGCATATGCTACAACAATATGTAAAAACATGTGAAAACAGAGTCAAGGATGGATACAACCTTTACATTCAAATGCAAGAACCAAATTCTTGATTGAATGGATCTCTCTTGAACTCCAAGATCTTTACATCTCACTTTTACCTTTGAAAGCTTCAAGAAACAAAAACTGAAGTAGTGAGTCGTGAAAGCTCGTTCTAAATCATTCATTGAAAGTGAGAACACAAGGTGGTTATCTATAGAGAAAATAGTTTTAACCTCCTATAATCAATTAATTTGCCAATGTAATCGATTATCTCAAAGAAGTAATCGATTAGATTCTCATTTTAATCGACTAATGCGTTCTGGATCACTTTTGGGAACACTTTCAAGAATGATGTAGTCGATTATGATACCCTCGTAATCGATTAAAGCAGAGACCAAGAAAATAGACATGGTCTCAACAAAACTGTGTAATCAATTACAGATATTTTTGTAATTTATTAAACCAGAACGAAGATTTCTTTGCAAGCTTCTCAAAAGACTTGCATAATTGAATACAGATAGCTAAAATCAAGTAAAACAAAGAGTTTATGCATTGAAGAAGTTTCTAACTTTAGAAACAATATTCCTACCTCTATATGATGATACATGATGTACACATAGATAAATCAAGACTAAAAAGAAACAAACAATACAAATGACACTCAATAAGGAGTTGGACAAGCAAAAAGACAAAACTACAAAACCCTTCATAGCTTAATCTTAATGTTGTTCCCCCTATCTATAACATATTTTATGTCTAACCCTAGGTTTTTGGACCTAATAAGTTCAATTTTGAGGTACATATCAATAGATTACAACTCCAACTTCAAAAGATACGAAAACAAAGCATGAAAATCATATATATTACTCTAACTTGAAAATTAATTTCCCAAGGCTATACAAGTCCAAATAAGACATATGATATAAGCTTTCCTAGGTTTCTGGGGTCAAAGAACTCAAATTAGAACCCAGAATTCAAAAATTCAATGTGCAGCATTCACAGTACCACAATTAGAGATTGTTGGGGTTTGTGCTAAACATACAAATCATCATGTAAATGAAGTTCTAGTGCCTAGCAACATAGTATGGGTCCTAAGAAATGAAATAATCCTCCCTTACCTCTTTTTTTACTCAATGAAGCAAAGAAAAGAGCGTGGGTTGAGCTAGAAACTTGAATCCTTCCTAGTTATGAAAATGGAGAATGAAAGAGAAAGAGATGAGCCTTCAAGCTTCAAAAGAAGAAGAAAATGGTCATGAGCAAAGGAAGAGGTTGAGAAAACTCACCCAAACCTCCGAGAACTTAAGCCCTCAACAATGGAGGAAGAAAAGAAGAAGAAAAAGCAAAGAACTCCCTTTCTCTCTCCTTGGACAGCCAACACACAACATGAGGGGGGCGGTTGCTTATCTTTTATAGAGGGAAGGGTTAGGTTAAGTGGGGGCCTCACATGTTGGTCCCCATAGGTTTTTCCCTCTCTATTTTTTTTCTATTCAAACTAACTACACTTAGGGACTTAAGCTCTCAATTTATCCTTAATTAATTCTAACTTCTAACAAAATATTAATTTTTTTAGACAACAAATAAACCATGGTAATCATGAGATGGAATAGACATATAATTCAAGACAAAATGGTCCAAACAGAGAGATTTAGGCCTTGAAGCAATTCAAAATCTTCAAATTAATCAAATGATTGAACAAACCTTGAATACGCATGGTTTCGAAATAGGAAATGCACAATCACAATATTTCATTTCTGTCTTCCCTGATTATATTTTACAATATGAGTTACCAAGAGGTTATAAGGTGCCTAAATTTTCAAAATTTGTGGGCAAATTAGAAGAGTCTATTGTAGAACATGTAGCTTGTTTTCAAATAGAATTTGGTGATTTAGCCATTGACAAATTTCTTAAAATGAATTATTTTCCTAATTCTTTAACAAAAAATGCTTTTACTTGGTTCACCACATGACCACCAAATTCGATATACTTGGGCGCAACTCGAAAGAGTGTTCCATGAGCATTTCTTTAGAGAAGATACTAGGGTTAGTCTCAAAGATTTGGCAACTAATAAACTATGAGATTAACAACTATTGTTCTTCTTCTTGATTAACAACTCGAAAGGGTGTTCCATGAACACCCTATATTTCGTCTTCTTCTTGATTAACATCTAAGTAGAATTACAACCTGGACCTCGCTATACTTGTCTAGTGTTAAAATTGGAGGAAAACAAAAATTTCCTAATTTGAAATATAGTTTCAATGTTACTAAGGCAGATAAAATATTTGATGTATTATTGAAAGATAAAAAAATTATCCTTAGTGATGATCATAAAATTCCTTCTTTTTAACAAAGAAAAGGAAAAAGATATTTCAAACTCCATATTTTTTTTTGACATTGGACTAATAGTTTTTGCGTTTCAAAGATATGGTCCAATAAACAATTGACGAAGGAAGATTAAAATTCGAAGAAAAACTAATGAAGGTGGATACTGATTCATTCCACATCCAGGCTAATTATATCAAACCTATGAAAATTATGATGATGGGAGCTTCGATAGGAACGACAAGGGTGAGTACTCCTTAATCTGAAAAGGAGGCCAATCAAGTCTTGGAAGAATTCAAAAAGAAGGAGGAATCAATTTTCCAATCTACAATGGAAACATTGGTTGAATTTTTGTTGAAGAAACAGAAAGCTAAAAAAGAGGCAATGTTTTGCTCTCACTACAACGCCGTGTTCCATAACACAGCAGCTAAAGCTTTCAAGGCCTTAGAGATTCAAAAGAATTTTCAAAAGACTTAGGAAGTAAATGCTATAGGAAAAGAGAATCAAAACATAAATATGATGGTGAGTCAAGTCCAGAGTTCTTATAGTTTTTCTTAGAGAAAGTCTTATGTTCCTCATGCAAATGTTCTACCGAAAAGATGGTTTCAATTGGAAAATGAAGGATCTAGTTCACATTTTAAACAAATCGAAGTTAATAGTTTGGCACTTTGAAGAGGAGGAACGACTGAAGGTTCCAAGAAATGATACTATGAATACCAGAATCCTCCATGGGTGAATAGGAACATGTCAAAAACCTAGTGAAGGAGGCATTAGAGGTTGAAGAGGGATGCAATATTGGAGATGCAACAAAGAATGGTGTTAGGCCGTCAATTTATGACAGAATAACCAAAGGTTCATCCCATTGGTTTCAAATAAAAATACCAAGCAAGGATCATGAAGATAAGGAAATGATAACTAAGTCCTTTCAGTTTGGTTTTGATGATTCTTTGGAAGCCATATGTGGAGCAATTTTGATATTACTCACAGAGTATTCTAAAGATTTCCAAAATAGAAACATACTGAGTGATATGATAGGAAACATTATTTCGATGACTCTTTTCTAAGCCCAGAGGTAGTTTGGGTTACACAAGTTCCCTATTTTACTCCTCATCAGAACACTATGATTTTCGATCCTCCTCCTGGTGACATGAGGTATGGTAGAAGACCGAATCATTAACAAGATTTTGGTGGATGGAAGGGCTGCATTCAACATCTTACCAAGATCTATGTTACTGAGGTTTAGTAGAACGGTGGAAGATTTGATACCTCATAATATAGTGGTGTCAGATTTTTGTGGAAAACCCTAAGATTCTGAAGGGGTAATCTATTTGGATGTTTTAGTCGATAGCAAGAGAAGACCTACAATGTGTTTCTAATGATTTCATAGCAAGCTAACTTCAACATGGTACTAGGAAGAAAGTGGATACATTGAGTAGAAGTAGTTCCATCAACGATTCATCAAAAGCTTTTCTTTTGGAATGAAGATGGAAAACTTGAAATGGCCGAAGCTGATCAGTCATCCTATGGAATCTATGATACCTTTGCAAGTGAAAGTGACTAAGCAATGACAATAATTGCTTCATTCAAAGTCGAAGATTCATTTTAAGTGAACAATAAGCCAGGTGACGAAAAAGATAAGTTCTTTTTTTGGGAACCACTAGGGTTTTCCTTTTAATCAACAGGGTTGTCGAAAAAAAGGCCAAGTTTGAGGAATTATGACTTCCTCATAAGCATATTCGAGCTTTATGGATTGATTGTCAGCTTATATAGCTGATAATAAGAAACAAGTGACCATTGTGGTCGTTAAAAATAAAGAAATGCTATTGCGGTCATTAAAATAGGAGATATGACTACTGTGGCCGTTGAAATCGAAGTAAAGAAGGGAAAGATGGATAATGATGTCATCGAAGGAAAGAAGAAAAAATGGATACTCTTGTCATCGAAGGAAAGAAGGAAATGATGGATACTGATGCCATCAAAGGAAAGAAGGGAAGTACGTGATGATAAAGAAAAATCAAAAGATGTTTTGGAGCAAAAAGGTGAGGAGTTGAAGTTAGATTGCATTTATGACAATTCACCTTTAGGATTTGAGAAATTGTTGTCCTCAGGATTAAAAAGGATGGAATCTCAAGATCCTTTGGAAGAACTTAACCTAGGGATAGAAGAAAATTGAAAGCCTACATATGTTAGTAATTTGCTAGATGTTATGCTTCAGGAAAACATAATTTCTCTGTTACATGAGTTCAAGGATTATTTTGTATGGGATTACGAAGATATGCCTAGACTCAGTAGAGAATTGGTGGAACACAAATTGCCTATTTATGAAGGGAAAAAACCAGTGAAGCAGGCACTAAGAAGATTTTCTCCCAACGTCATGGAGGCCATCAAAGCAGAGATAGAAAGGCTACTAAAGGCCAATTTCATTTGAACTACAAGGTATGTTGATTGGATTTCTAATATAGTTCCTGTAATTAAAAAGAATGAGAAAAATGTGTGTGTATAGATTTTAGAGGTTTACATGCAGCAACATCTAATATCATATGCTAGTTGTTCATATGTTAGTTGATTTGACAACAAGAAATGAGATTTTAAGTTTATTAGATGGTTATTCAGGATATAATCAAATATATACTGCTAAAAAAAGGATGTATCTAAACTGCTTTTCGATGCCCGGGAGCATTAGGGACATATGAATGGATACTAATGTCATTTGGTTAAAAAAATGTTGGTGCAACATATCAAAGAGCAATGAATCTTACTTTTCATGATTTGATTGGGAAAGTCATGCAAGTCTATATAGATGTTGTTGTGAAATATGAATTGAAAGACAATCGTCTAGAACATTTAAGATTATCATTCGAAAGAATGAGAAAAAATGGATTGAAAATGAATCCATTAAAATGTGTTTTTGGTGTCTCTACAGGTGAATTCTTGGGTTTTATTATCCATCGATAGGGAATTGTAGTAGATAAAAATAACGCGAAAGCTATTTTGGAGACTTCCCCTCCAAAGAATAAGAAACAACTTCAATCATTATTAGGTAAAGTGAATTTTCTTAGAAGATTAATTTCTAATCTGTCAGAAAAAACTAAAGTGTTTTCACCTTTACTCATATTAGAAGATGAAGTTGAATTTCAATGGGAGAAAGAACACTAAGAAGCCTTTTATGACATCAAAAGATATCTTGCTAATCCACAAATTCTAATCCCTCCTATAAAAGGAAGAGATTTGAAATTGTATATTTCAGCATCAAATTCGACTATTGCAAGCATGCTAGTACAAGAATATGATTATGGCTTAGAATGTGCTATCTATTATCTTAGTTGAATTCTTAAAGATGTTGAAATTAGATACAATGTTATAGAAAAATTGTGTTTGTGCTTATATTACTCTTGTACTAAACTCAAATACTATATAAAGCCTTTCAATGTTCAAGTATTGTCTCACAATAATAGTATCAAATTTATGTTTCAATGTTCAAGTATTGTCTCACAATAATAGTATCAAATTTATGTTATCTAAGTCTATTTTGCGTAATAGAATAGGAAAATGGACCTTTGCACTAATAGAATTTTAACTCACCTTTGTAGCATTGAAAGTTATTATAGGCCAAACTGTACCATATTTTTTGGTCGATCATTCAAACATGGAAATATTAGAATGTTATATAGGGATTAAACCTTGGATACTGTATTTTGATGGTTCGAAACATGTTGATGGTTCTATAATTGTTGTAGTTTTAATTTCTCCAAATAATACACATGTGAGGATTCTTTTCGAAATCAAACCCTTATGTTCTAATAATGAAGCAGAATATGGGCTTTCAGTGGGTTTAGAAACCTTAATGAATCTATGTGCAAAACATGTATTGATTAGAGGAGATTCTGAATTAGTCATTAATCAACTAACTCACAAATTTAGGTGCATCAAAAGTAATTTGTTGAAATACTTTTCAAATGCATCCAAGATGTTAAGTAGATTTGGGCTTTTCGAAAATTCACCAAAAGGGACTACTACTGTTACTCCTTTTAAATTGTTTCATGAGCATGAAGCAGTTTTTCCTATCGAAATAAATTTAATTCTGATTCAAATTCAAACACAAAATGAAATCATCTCCTAGATTATTGGGATATGGTGTATGACAAGTTGAATACCTTAGATGAAGAACATTTAATGTCTCAAGAAAAAATTATTCACCAAAAACAAAAAGTTGCTAAACTCTATAATAAAAAGGTGAGAAAAAAATCTTTTCGAATTGGAGATTTGGTTTGGAAAGTTATATTACCAATGGATAAAAAATTGAAAGTGCTTGGTAAATTGTCACCAAATTGGGATGGACCATATGTAATCGAAAAGGTTTTTTCAAGAAATGCTCATGCTATTCGAGAAGTAAATACAAACATTTATATTCATTCGATAAATGGAAAGTAATTAAAGACATACAAACCAACGAAAATGAAATAAACATTCCCATAATGTAGAAATTTAGAGTGTAATTTGTTCAAAAGGAGATTACATGAATTGTAAAATGTTAAAGGAAAATTATAAGTATTGTGCAGGAATCAAACATAGATGAAGATTTAGATGATCGAATAAAATGACTATGTGTTAGTTCATTGAAGGCTTCGATCTATGTGGATAAGGCATTCATTGACTCCTTGAGCAAACTCAAGTTAGTTGCGCTTCTCGAGAAGGCATTTTAGCTCTTGCACTAAGTCTTTATTCTTCTCATTAGTTTCCTTATTAGATTGAAGTTCTGCAACCTTGAGGCGGGTGGAATGAAGTTCTTCTTTAATAGGTTTGAGTTTCACTAAGAGATCTTCTTCTTTCTTAACCAATTCCGCTTCAAATCTCTCGGTTTTTTTGATTGGCCCTTGTATAAGCATAAGATTCTCTTTAGCCTTCTAAAACCTTCTCAAGCTTAAATTAATTTATTTCAATTCAGCTCTGTAGAAGACTCTATTTCAGCAATATCAGCAGTGTGTTGACTATGTAATTGATGACCTTTGAAAGTATTATTGAAGATATTAATGAAAGATTCTATTTCCTTTCAAATCTCATCAACTACCAAGTCTTTAAACTTGAAGACTTCATTGATTGATTGCTGAAGTTGAGGCTCTTAATTTAGATTAGAAAGGCAGTCTTTAAGAGATTAATCGAAAGCTAGCCTTCAAAACTTTGTCACAACTTCGTCAAAATGTGTAACTGACTTGTTATGGCTAGATTCAGAAGCTTTGGATGGAATCCAATCCCACGTTCCTTAATGAAGTCATCAAAACCATCAATTTTGATAGAAATAAAATCCTTTGGTGGCGCATTCAACTTCTCGAACTTTAGTTCACACTTTGATCACTTTTGAATGCACTCTTTTGTTTCTCTTGAGACAAGTTCATCGAAACTACACATAGGTTTCGTACCTTAGACAAAATTTACATAACAGAGGTAACAATTTATCAAAAGCAAATATTCTTCAAGCTGCTTCACAAGATGATAGGTACCTGCAATCATAATATGCTTGATTTCATCAACTACCTGTGGCTTTTCAGAATTTTGAGCACCATTGGTTTTCTTTATAGTAGCTTGATTAGGACCCTTGTTGACATATTTTAATAAATACTTGATAGAGTTGGATTTGTTGTAATATTTTGTGTTCACATGTGCTTGGTACTTCATTATGAGAATGAGGTTGTAAGGTAGAACACTTCCATTATCCATTTTGATCTCATTCTTGTTCACAAAATGCCATCATCTCAACATATGTAGCATGGATATCCATCCTCATCAATTGTTGTAGATGATGTAAAAAATTTTGGATAGTACTTGGAGCACTTTTTGTCTTTCATGCAAGGGGATTTCATATTAGCAACTCCGCATGGACCATGCATCATGTACATTGAAACTGCATTTGACAATTTCAGGTATAATGCTAGAGAAGGTAATTCAACAAAGATAACTTTATCAGTATCATTTTGATTCTTCAATCTATTTTCAGAATCCAACCACAACAAAATATAAGCATGTGGAATGTCTTTTTTTTTAAACTCCACTATATACATACCTGATTTCAAAAAATGCCATAAAGTCAATAAAGTAACAATCAATGAGGTGTAAACATCATATTTTTTTATCATTATTTAAACATATTTGCATTAACATTTCCAAAATAACTTTTTCTTGAAATCTGTCATCAATTCATCTAGCTTCATGTTGAACACTCTACACACAATGTCAGGTCTATTTTATGCTTTTTGATTTCTTTCAAAAACATAATCTTGTAAACATAATCTAGCTCCAATTTGTGTTGCATGTGATGGTTATGAAGAGATCAAGATATCCAAACATCTTGTAGATAGTCATGACATCCTGCGATTTGTTAACCATGTATCTCATTCCACCATTAAAAGATGTTGGCAATATTACACACTTCCCAATGGTAGATGGATTTGTTTCTCCTCTAGTCACAACTTCATGTAGACCATTCAAAACATCACACTTATTTTTTTATTTTCTCTTATCTAGCCCAACCTTAGTGATTCTATCATAGTATAACAATCAACTATAAATTGCTAAAATGACCTCCCAGCATGAACAATGTTACCAAATCCATCTTTTCTTCGTTGAATTCTAAATGCAATGAACTTCCTAATAGAAATATGTTGTCTTGTGTGGCTTTAAAAATTATTCCTAAAATCACTTATGGAATATCCTCTTGATAACTATCCTTTTCATAAGGAAACATTAATGGATATTGGAGAGGTATAAATGTTGTATTGGTCTCATGAAGCCTAGACAAATCACCACTTTTTTCACAATTATATTTATTCCTACCTCCATACTATCAAGATCATCAACAGTCAAACCTGCCACCTCATCTAATGGGTACGTTATACACCCTTGCATCCTTGTATCTACTTCTATACAACTTTAATATCAAATTTGTTGAATGATCTTGTGTTAACAAATTTCTTACTTTTCTGAAAGATTGAGCAAGGACATTTTCAGAATCAACCATTTTAATGACGTCTTCAATCAATAATTTGTCATACAATTCACAATATTTGTTTGACCTACAAAGACATATATTGAAAGTAAATAGATGTTTGTATCAACTTTAAATTATTTATCCTACTATTTAAATAAGAAAAGGTTATGAGACATACCCAAAGTGCTTCATTCAATTATCCACTTCATTTTGAGTGTCATAAATATATAATTGTGCAAATTTAGGCAAATCCATCTTCGAGCAACAAACTACCAATACGATGGTAATTTTGCCCACTTAGAATGAATTTAGGAGGACCACCTCCATTATTGATTGATGATTCAACTCTCCTTCCAATAAAAGTGAATGAAAACATGTTGTTATATGCTCTTATTTTTTCTTTAAAATGTTGGCTTCTATGGTCAGTTCCGGTCAATGGTGACAAAAGCAATTTGGGAGGTTTTTCAACAATGGGATTTGTACTAATCCTTTTTGGCAGCATATAGAAAATTCAACTTCCTTTGTCTTTCTAGCCTTTTCTGCTCTTTCTTCATACCATGCTTCAGCTTTGCAATATTGGCAAACCATGGCAGCTTGACCAAAAGTAACAGATTCTACAAGGAGGAATAAAGCATAAGGCAATGTAGGGAAAATAGTAATGTGTGTAGAAGTGTGGAATAGTGATTCAAAGTTCTATTATACTTTTCTATGATGATGCAACATTTTAAATTGAGAGACATATTAAGGTTTGCATTATTTAATTTCACAAAATGCCTCTAACATACAATTTAAAAAGGTATGCTTAGATGGGAAGGAAGAAGTCTTTTGAAAATCACAATCTACATTGCACCAAGTAAACACCTAATTATTTCCTACTGACATTATAAGGTCAGACATAATTGCCCTATAACTATATTTGTGTGGTTTCCTTGTCACTTGGGTACTTTTCTAACTTATCCTCACAAATAAGTGTCAAATGAATGCCACCTATTTTTTTGCATTTGAGTATAAATATGAATGAAATATTTCTATGTTCTGAATTTTAGATAAATTACCTGTCAACACAAAAACATATTATTGCAATTGTAGGTTTTGGTTTTTGTGGTTTATAAAATAATAAGATAAAGTTATATTACTAACTTCTACTACTATTATTCAAACCAACATTTTCCTCAAGCAAAACTTGATCAAAATTCATTCTAGTTGCACTAAGATTTTGTGGTCTTTGGAATGGTCGGTGTTATATTCTTCCAATGTTTGGCTAGGTTGAGTATTTCTCAAATTTGAATATGTAGAGGATGAACATCCGCTGGAAGAAGGGATATGTGGAACATGCTCTGCAGCTATAAAAAATTTGCCTTTAGTTGAGGGACTTTTGAAATAAAATATAGCACTTACAAATAATTATGTTTACTTGAGGGAGTTTGCGAATTATAAGGGTTGGAATCTTGTGCATTTAGGCTCTTCGATATACTTCTGCTTCCAATCATTTGAATGTTCTCAGAACTTCCTAAGTTGTTTGCTGGTGTCATATTTTTTTCATTCAAAGAAAATAAATGAATGACAAAGTTGTGGTACGTACGTCCTAAACTTGTTGATGAAGCACCACTTACCATAAGACAATGTTGCAAGTGGTTCCCTATTTCTGTTATCCACATTTCTACAATGAAGTATGGTTAATTTTTATTTGTCTTAGGTTACTTTTTTTT
>QARZ01040283.1:9195-51869 GCA_013407115.1 Glycine latifolia | reverse complement strand
CAAGTCTATCCTTGATCATCAAGTTTCGAATATAAACAAGGTAACATCTATGTCTTAAAGAATGATTCTTGTGTGGTATGTGTGTTTCCGCTTGAAAAATTTTGTTTTCTTATCACATGCCTTCGGGCTTCAAGGCCCTATCTTTCAAATGCATGGAGGCGGAAGGCTGGGTCGTGATGTGGGAGACCTTCAAGGAGGCATTCCTGGAGAAGTACTTCCCGAAAGACGTGAGGAATAAGAAAGAGGTGGAGTTCCTGGAGCTTAAACAATGAAACTAGACTATAGCTGAGTATGCAGCTAAGTTTGAGAAGTTGGTAAGGTACTTCCCTCACTATCAGGGAAGGGATAGAGAGAGCTCCAAATGTGTGATTTTCCTGAACGGCTTGCGACCCGAGGTAAAGCAAGCTGTGAACTACCAAGGAGTCTGATAGTTTCTGGTCCTGGTCAACATGTGTAGGATATAGGATGAAGATTTCAGAGACAAAGTGGACTATTATTGGAATATTGGCCCTATAAAGGACAAGAAAACAGGGCATCAGAACCGCGGAAAGCCCTACACCTTCGCTCCTAAGTCGTATGGTCAATGAACCAATAGTCAGAGACCGGCTGCTTTAGGATTCGCTGGTGGCGACGGTAGCAGACCTGTAAACCGGGTCACTTGTTTCAAGTGTGGTAAACCCGAGCATATTTCTTTGGAGTGCAGGCAAAGAGGCCCGACTTGCTATAACTACAAGGAAAAGGGTCATTTCCAAAGGGATTGTCCGCACCCCAAGAAGGAGCAGAATGGCGAAGAACTGTCGAACCAACCCGGACAACTGAGGACCACGGGAAGAGTCTTCACTCTTAGTGGTGCTGAAGCCTCGAACTCCAGAGATCTCATCCAAGGTAAATGTTTCATAAACGGGATTCCTTTACTCGTGCTTTTTGATTCTGGTGCGACCCATTCCTTCATATCCAGGTTATGTGTAGAATCGCTTAATCTTTCTGTGTCTTCTTTAAGTAATGAGCTTGTGGTTGAGACCCCAGCTAGTGGGTCTGTGTTGACTTCCGAGGTATGTTTGGACTGCCTTGTGGAAATTTTTGATAGAAAATTCGGGGTTGATCTGGTTTGTTTGCCTCTTAGCCAGATCGACGTTATTTTGGGTATGGACTAGTTATCTTCCAACCAGGTCTTGTTGAACTGCTATGATAAAACGATCATGTTTAGCGACTCGGATGTGAGAGAAAAAGGGATGTTCATCTCGGCCAACCGGGTTATGTCATCATTAAAAGAAGATGGTCAAGTATACATGATCATATCGAACCTGAAGGTAGAGACCAAGGTTTCTCTAGCCGATCTCCTTTTTGTTAGAGAGTTCCCAGGAGTGTTTCCTGAGGATGTATCCGGGTTACCACCTGAGAGAGAAGTAGAGTTTTCCATAGCTTTGGTGCCCGGATCTGGACCTATATCTTTAGATCCCTATAGGATGTCTCCCATAGAGTTAGCTGAGCTTAAGAAACAGTTGGAGGAACTGTTGGATAAACAGTTCGTGCGGCCTAGTGTATCTCCATGGGGAGCACCCGTGTTGTTAGTAAAGAAAAATGATGGTACTATGAGGTTGTGTGTAGATTACCGCCAACTGAATAAGGTGACTATTAAAAATAAGTATCCCTTGCCTAGGATAGATGATCTTATGGATTAGCTGGTAGGGGCTTGTGTGTTTAGTAAAATAGATCTTAGGTTGGGTTACCATCAAATCAGAGTAAAGTCCGAGGATATCTCCAAGACCGCTTTTAGAACCCGCTATGGTCATTACGAATACTTGGTTATGCTCTTGGGTGTGACTAATGCTCCTAGTATGTTCATGGACTACATGAATAGGATCTTTTACCCATACCTCGATAGCTTTGTAGTAGTCTTCATAGATGATATCCTGGTATATTCTAAGACTAGAGAGGAGCACAAAGAGCACTTGAGGATTATGCTGCAGACCCTTAGGGACCGACAACTGTATGCTAAGTTGTATAAGTGTGCATTCTGGTTAGAGAAGGTAAGTTTCCTAGGGCATGTGATATCCCAAGGTGGTATAGCTGTAGATCCTTCTAAGGTGGAAGTCGTTCTCGAGTGGGAAAGCCCTAAGTCTGTGTTCGAGATTACAAGTTTTCTGGGCTTGGCTGGGTATTACAGGAGATTTATAGAAGGTCTGTCCAAGCTGGCCTTACCTTTGACCAAGTTGAATCATAAAGGTCAAGTGTTTGTGTGGGATGCCCAATGTGAGCATAGCTTCCGAACTCTTAAGGAAAAGTTGACAACTGCACCCGTGTTAGTTTTGCCTAACCTAGGAGAGCCCTCTGAGGTGTATTGTGACGCAACACTGATGGGCTTAGGAGGGGTGTTGATGCAGTGTGGCCGGGTTGTGGCCTATGCTTCCAGGCAGCTTAAGATGCATGAAAGGAACTACCCTACCCATGATTTGGAGTTAGCTGTCATGGTGTTTGCCCTTAAAATATGTAGACATTATCTTTTTGGCTCCAAGTTCTAGGTGTTTAGTGACCATAAAAGCCTTAAGTATCTGTTTAGCCAAAAAGAGTTAAACATGCATCAAAGGAGATGGCTAGAGTTCCTGAAGGATTATGATTTTGAGCTTAGTTATCACCCTGGTAAGCCCAACATGGTAGTCGATGCTTTAAGTAGAAAATCTCTTGATGTGCCCGCATTGATGGTTAGGGAGTTAGAGCTTCTGGAGCAGTTTAGAGACCTCAGTCTAGCGTGTGAGCTCACCCCTAATAGCGTGAGACTAGGAGCCCTATGAATTATGAGCGGGCTGCTAGAAGAGATTCGAGAAGGGCAGAAGTCTGACCCTTTTCTAAAGACCCAACTAGAAGCCATAGCATTAGGGAGTGCTAGTAGTTTCCATGTGGGACCGGATGAAGTTTTGAGACTTCAGGGTAGAGTCTGTGTTCCCAACATATTCGGGCTTAGGAAAGTGATCCTAGAGGAGGGGCATAAACGTAACCTAAGTATCCACCCCGGCGCCACCAAGATGTACCAAGACCTGAAGACTATGTTTTGGTGGCCGAATATGAAGAAGGAGGTCAGCGAGTTTGTATATGCGTGCTTAGTCTATCAGAAAGCCAAGGTAGAACACCAGAGACCATCGGGTAAGTTACAACCCTTGGAGATACCATAGTGGAAGTGGGATAGTATCTCCATTGATTTTTTTGTAAGTTTGCCCAGGACCCGGGTTGGGTTAAATTCTATCTGGGTTATTATTGACAGATTGACTAAATCTGCTCACTTTATCCCCATTAATATCCGGTTTTCCTTAAAGAAGTTGACCTCTCTATATATTAGTGAGATTATCTGGTTACACGATGTGCCCTCTAGCATAGTATCTAACCGGGATCTGAGGTTCACTTCTAGATTTTGGGAGGGTTTAAACAAGGCCTTAGGAACCCAGCTTCGGCTGAGTTCGGCCTATCACCCTCAAACTGATAGGTAGACCAAACGGACCATTCAGTCTCTAGAAGACCTTTTGAGGGCATGTATTCTAGAACAAGGGGGTAGCTGGGATAGTTTCCTACCGTTGATAGAGTTCACTTACAACAATAGCTTTCACTTTACCATTGGCATGGCTCCCTACGAAGCCCTGTATGGTAGACGGTGTAGGACACCCTTATGTTGGTTGGAATCTGGCGAGAGTCTTATGCTAGGTCCTGAGGTGGTGCAACAAATGATCGATAAGGTCAAGTTGATCCAGGATAAGGTGAGGACGGCCCAGAGTAGACAAAAGAGCTATCATGACAGGAGGAGGAAGGACCTAAAGTTTGAGATCGATGATCATGTATTCTTGAGGGTCACCCCATGGACCAGGGTTGGCCGAGCATTGAAATCCAGGAAACTAACACCCCGGTTTGTGGGTCCTTTCCAAATTCTAAATAGAGTTGGCCCCGTCGCCTACCAAATTACCTTACCGCCGTCCCTTTCCAATCTCCATAATATATTCCATGTGTCCCAACTTTGTAAGTACATTCATGATCCTTCTTATGTGGTCGAACTGGATGATATTCAAGTAAAGGAAAACCTCACGTATGAAACCCTACCTTTGAGGATTAAGGATCGACGGATAAAGCATCTAAGAGGAAAAGAAATTCCCCTGGTTAAGGTAATATGGGGAGGTGTATCAGGAGAAGATGCAACATGGGAGCTAGAAAACTAGATGCGGGAAGCCTACCCAGCCTTGTTTACATTAGGTAATTTCGAGGACGAAATTCCTAAAAGGGTGGGAGAGTGGTAACACCCCGGATTTCAAGTGACATAAGCTGGACGTTCTTTTGTGTGATATGGTGATTAATTATATGTTTTATTTGATATTTTTTTTTGAGTGCCCTTGCCTTGGTATGCGTGTTAGTGGATGTTAGCTGTCCTTGTTGATTTGTGATTGTTGTGTTTGCACGAAAGGCAAACCTGTTCTGTCAGTTGGGTACTTAAGCACAGGAGTGTGTAGTGGAAGCGTGTTTCTCTCCTATTCTTTTCCTTTGCACTTTCTCCCCTTTTCTCTCTAAGCTTACCCACACCCAGAAACCTTTCTTCCCTAACCCTTCTGTGTCACCTTCAACTCGAAAACCACCGTAGCTGCCACGAAATCCCAACGTCAAGAAGGACCTCGAGGCCGGAGCAGAAGTTTAAGATGATCCATTGTGTAGCTGTAGAACGAACTCCTGGTTAGGTAAGGGGAGTTTATTATATTTGATAATCGCTTTAGATAACATGGTTGGGGGCCAGGGAGTCCAACCGTCGCGATGACTACATGTCCCAGTGTGTGTGGTTTTCCAGAAAAGTTATGTTTGTCTTTATTGAATGGAACGTGATACGCTTATGTTCGTTGGTTGGTGTTTTGTGTTGATGTTTAATGACGTTCTGGTGTGTTGTTTGATGGTGTTCTTGAAGGGGGAGTTGATGTTGTAAGAACTCCCCGTGCATGTGTGTGAAGTTGGCATTTTGATGCTGAAAAACTCCCAAGACACTATGTAGTAGTGTTCGTGGAGGTGTCGGGTACTGGGATGGGTATGCCGAGCTGAGCAGGTTATGTAGCAGGCATGGTGCATGTGGGACGTGACTTTGTCCTCGTTGGCGGGCGTCGATATACCGGGTTCCTTACCCTGGGTGATACCTTAGAGTTGTTGAGCTCAAGTTTGCTTTGGGAGAGAGAGCTACTGGGTTCCCTAACTTAGATGAGCTCGTGCCTTCTCGGGAAAAGAGCTACCGGGTCTTCTACTCGGTTAAGCTAATCTTTTTTCCTTATGGCTACCGGGTTCATCACCCAGGATGGACTATTCTCTTTAGAATCGCTAAGTTCAAGCCTTTTCTTTGTGAGCTACCAGGTTTCCTTACCCGGACAACCTTATGTAGGTTGGTGATGTTAATACAATCCCGAGTCTTTCAAGCGCTAACTTATATAATTGATTACTGCGCTTATGTGACCGATTGCATAGTACTGAGTCCATACTTGGCATTTTATAGAAACCCATGGACCCCTTGACCGCCTTTGGCTAACCATTACCGACCTTGTCCGACCTCTACCGATCTTTTTTTACCTTGTACGCTCTTGTCCACCTTTGTTTTCCCTCCTCCAACCTTGACCAACCTCTACCAACCTTGACCGACCTTGTCCGCCTTCATCTGACCTTGTTCGGATTCTTACCTCAAAGTTGTTATAGCTAGGTGCCAACCCAGACACCTAATACTTCACACCGGCTCACTTGTTTGTGGTGTTTGTGAATGACGTGTAAGAGACGTATGTGTCTATGTTGATAATAGTTGAGATCAACCTATTTGAAGGCTTGAGATGATGTTTGCATTGATAACATGGGGGGTGTATGACGAGTATCCTATCTAGGACGAAATGTTCCTGACTGGGTCATACATTGATGGTGCCCATGGTTATCTGAATACGGGTGGATATACATAGATACCCACGGGGGTGTATGACGGGTATCCTATCCAGGATGAGTGGTTCCTGACTGGGTCATACATTGATGGTGTCGTGGTGGTAGGCTATGTATTGACACGTGAGATGCCGGGACCGGGTGGTGAACCTTGCAAGGACACGGTCAGTGCATTGATGAGCCACTGATGGGGCTGCCCGTGATTATGATGGTATGTACATAGGGGGTGCATGACGTATTAACCTATCCAGGATGAGTTGTTCCTGACTGGGTCATGCATTGATGGTGCCCATGGGACATACGACATTTGCATGACAGAAATAGGATGATTGGGTGTAGGGTATCGAGCTACTAGAGGGGCACGTCTGTTAGGAACTGCTTCTGACACCCGGATGTTGATCACTACCTGGGGGAGTGACCTGTGCACGACAGAGTGACCCTGACAAGCTACTGCTTCATCAAGACCACAAGGATGGGCTATTTCTGGGATGGTACTACATTGCATGCAGAGAGTTGAGTCAGGAGCATGCATCGTGCTACATCCTCTGTCTTATGGAATGTGTTTGGATGCCCGTGCGTTTTGATTGTGTGATGAGATGCTTGGATATTCGTGATGATATGATGATGTCTGGATTATTTCCCTTAACTGATGTTATTTATTATTTGTTGTTTAATATGATGAACTCACATTTGCTTTGTTGTACCTTCTGGTTTGGTACCTGTGATGATCGCGAACCGGGTTCGTGTGAACAGACGGGCAGTAGTAGGTGCTTTGGGATATGACCATATCTTGGTTGGAGCCGCTGGATGGTCGGGATGTCGATGGACTAGATTCCGGACAGGAGTTGTATTTTGCTAGTTACACCCCTTGTTTTAATGGATACACCCTAGTGTTTTGCTAATCACACCTCAACATTTAATTTCTTATTCCTTTTGTAAAATACGTAATACATTTTGGATATAGTGTTTGCACCTGCAGATAAACTATGTTTTATATATATGTATATACACGACTTGAGATGTCTCTTATGTATTTTATTCACGTGTTTACCTTATGATGATGGTCCTTACGTGCTCGCGAAAAATTTACCATGTTTTTTATAATCAAAGTAAAGGAGTTTTCGTTTAAAAATGTGTTTGATAGCATGATTAAGAGTTAGTGATACATTAGTGACGTGACAGGTCGTTGTAACTACCCACCTCATCATTATTGTATCATATCCTTATTCACACTCTTAATCACGGTTTTAATAGAAAATCCCTTTAAGTTGATTATATAAAAGAAAAGAGTAAATCTTTCACGTAATCCTAACAAATAACAAAATGCAAATATACAAGATTACAAAATACATCGAAATACTCATTCATATAAAAACATCGTTGTTTTGTGATTACAAGTAATCATGTCTGAAGTGTACATAATTTTTTTTTCAAAAGAAACCAAGGATGAAATGACTAAAGGTGAGTTGTCACAGTACAACTCTAGCCCGGGATCAAGTCCAATACCATCCCGGCAACAAAATACCTCTATAAGATGGGATCTAATTTAGCATCCCTCCCTGGCTACTTGGCGACTCCATCAAAAGAAAGTGTCTCTCAAAATTTCTTGCTGCTGCTCTTCTGCTCACACGAACAAGATTCGTTATCATCACAGGTACCAAAACCACATGGCACAAGAAAGCAAAGGTGAGTTCATCATGTAAAATAATAATTAATAGATAACAAAAGTTAAAGATGAGCAATCCGGTCATCGAAATATCACAACAATATCTAGGCATTTTATCACGTAATCAATCATGGACAACCTATCAAACATTTCACAATTCATCTCATAATCACTAGTCATGATGCATGCTTCTGACTTTTCTCTTAGAATGAAATGTGGTACCATTTCCAGAAATAGGCCAAATCCATGGTCCAAATGATAGTTGTAGTTGACATCGGGGTCACTCTATTGTGCACAGGACTCATCCCCCCCATGGTGATTAGCCAATAATGGGTGTCATAAGGATATCCCTACAGATGTGGCCCCCCAGTACTTCTCGTACTATTATAGTCAATCATCCTATTTCCATCATGCAAATGAAATATATTACATAGGCACCATCAATGTATGACCCGCCCGGAATCAACTCGTCCTGGCTAGGATAATGTCATACACCCCCTATGTACATACATATGTTTCATGGGCACCATCAATGTATAGCCCGCCCCGGGATCAACTCGTCCTAGCTAGGATAATGCCATACACCCCCATGTACATATATACTGACCCATTCTCGGGCCTACTGATGCACTGACCGTGGTCCTCATAAGGTTAACAACCCGGTCTCGGCATTTCACATCTATACATAGAATATCACCATGGCACCATCAATGTATGACCCAGCCCGGGATCAACTCTTCCTGGCTAGGATAATGTCATACACCCCTGTGGGTATTTATGTATATCTAAATGCATTTAATATCTCAAGCCATCACATAGGCTGACCTTAACGTAATCACATTCGTCAATCACAAACATTACAAACAAGTGAATAAGTGTGAAGTATTAGGTGTCCGGGTTGGCACTTAAATATACTATCTTAAGGTAAGAATCCAAACAAGGTCAGAATCAGCACTATGCAATCGATTACATAAGTTTTATAATTAATTATAACAACTAGCACTTGCAAGACTCAAGGTTGTCCGGGTAAGGGAACCCGGTAGTTCTCAAAGAAAAGGTATGAGCTCTGCCGAGTAATGAACCCGGTAGCTCTATTCCCGAGAAGGTACAAGCTCTGTCGAGTAAGTAACCCAGTAGCTCTATTCTCAAGAAGGTATGAGCTCCACTGAGTAAGTAACCCGGTAGCTCTATTCCTGAGAAGGTACAAGCTTCACCGAGTAAGTAACCCGATAGCTCTATTCTCGAGAAGTAACTTGAGCTTAACAGCTCCAAAGTACAACCTCGGGTAAGGAACCCGGTATACTGACGTCCACCAACAAGGACTAAGTTACATTCTGCATGCATACATGCATGCTACGTAAACCGCTCAACTCGGCCAACCCATCTCGGTAGCCGACATCACAAACAAAGGTTTTACACATATATGCAACTCGGCCAACCCTTCCCGGTAGCCGACATCACAACAAAGGTTTGACATATATATGCAACTCGGCCAACCCTTCCCGGTAGCCGACATTACAACAAAGGTTTGACACATATATGCAACTCGGCCAAACCTTCCCGGTAGCCGACATCACAACAAATGTTTAATGCATATATGCCACTTGCCCAGCCCGACTTACCCAATCCGATAGTCATCTTCTTCATAAACACATTGATAAGTGCCCTATTTTAGTTAAATCCAAGCTTACAATGTTGGCACTTATCTTTTGATTTCAGTAAAATTATTTATAAACTTGCCCTAAACCTAGATAAATAGTCTTTAGTACACTTGATGAATATTGTCTTCATGTTTTGGAAGATTTGTCCAATCATATGTTGCATTTTGATAGGTTCGAGAAATTCCAAAGCTTTCGAATAAGCATAGCAATCAAAAAGGGCTTAAAAAGCAAACATGGGAGGTGTTACAAGCAAAACAGGCCCAAATTCCATCAAGGCCCAAAAGCATTCTCCAGAACCATCTTTTAACTTGCCCAGGCGAGTGACTCATGTGTATTCTGCTCGCCTGGGTGAGTGGCATCATCAAGTGGGCCTTCAAGTGGGCTTAAGCTCACCCAGGCGAGCAAACACAGGCAAAAACACTCGCTTGGGCGAGTGAACTCGAGCAGCCAGCCTCCTATAAATAGCCATGCACCCCCAAGGAAGAAATACACTTCTTGTAATCCATTTCGTCTCCTCCCTTGCTTCTTGGCTTGTTCTCAAGCCTTAGGCTCTTTAAATATTAGTATTAGGTAGGTTAGGAAAGTGAGAGAAGTGAGATTTAGTGCGGAGAATCTGCCGAAAAGAAACGGTGATGGGGCCCTTCATCAATTCTTCTCTTAAGGACGTTTTCTCCATGCTTGGCTAGCTTCTCTCAAAGGATTAAATGTAATCTTCTTACCCTTAAGTATCTTTTTTAATATTTATTTATGCATAAGTCTTTTCTATTTATTATTGGTAAATTTATTCCGTACTTAATGCTTGATTCTACTTGATCAATAGTTTCACGAAATAAGGTTCTAAGTTTAACTGGAAAGTACTCTTAAAACTTGAACTGAATAATTTTACTCTTTACGTTACGCTGCTAGGAATAGAGCATAACGTTTAGATTGCAAATAGCACAAGATTATGCTTTTAATGCTGGGTTATTTACTTCGTATGCGAGGGATCGATATTCGGTAAATATCCTTAGAACGCGACTGCGAGGGATCGATTCGAGGTGAATTAATGTGTGCATCAATAATAATAGAAATGATTTATACATGATAATATTAATTGGATACTGAGGGTATGAATGATGAAATCCAATCCTACGCTTTTCTTGAATTAATTAAAATCATTTTATTAGCTTCCATAATCTTTCGTAATCTTTCGTTATTTCCGTAAAACCATTAAAACTTTGACCATACTCATTGTACATAACTATGAAATTGTTAAGTTTTATTTGGAAAAACTGAGTTGCACAAGTCCCTGTGGAGACGAACTTTTATAAATTTTGTAACTTAGAACGACAAATTGGTACGCTTGCCAAAAGTCTAACACACATCACATAAAAACTTCATCAACTTATTTCACGCAAAACATCAGAACACATATATGTACTGCATCTCAACCATGATATCTAAAACCATTATTAATACAATAAAACTCCCCTTACCTAAATGAGAGCTCTTTTTGTAAAATCTAATCGTAAGCTTTTTCCGAACACAAATTCTTTACAGCAATGGGTTAAGCTCCGATCACGATTTTCCTCTTATCTTAGAGGCTTTTACTGCAGCTATGGTGTTTCTCGAGAGTTTAAAAGTAATACAGAGGGTTGAGAAAGAAAAGTTTGTGAGTGTAAATGAGTTTAGAGAGAAAGAAGAGAAGTACGCACAGAAGTGAGAATGAACATGCTTTCGTTTCTTGCACTGCTATTTATAGGGGGAGCTACTAAAGTAAGTTGCCAACTTGCGTGACTGAAAAGCTGCCATAGCCACCATAGTTGACACTATGTATGGACAGCTTATCCTAGCCCACAAAATTGACTTTCTCAAGAACAAATACCAATACAAAACACTTATCAACAAATTGCAAGATTAAATCAAACAATTAAGCAACATAATTTTACTCTTTACGTTACGTTGCTAGGAATAGAGCATAACGTTTAGATTGCAAATAGCACGCGATTATGATTTTAATGCTGGGTTATTTACTTTGTATGCGAGGGATCGATATTCGGTAAATATCCTTAGAACGCGATTGCGAGGGATCGATTTGAGGTGAATTAATGTGTGCATCAATAATAATAGAAAATGATTTATACATGATAATATTAATTGGATACTGAGGGTATGAATGATGAAATACAATCCTACGCTTTTCTTGAATTAATTAAAATCATTTTATTAGCTTCCATAATCTTTCGTAATCTTTCGTTATTTCCATAAAACCATTAAAACTTCGACTATACTCGTTGTACATAACTATTAAACTGAGTAGCACAAGTCCCTGTGGAGATGAACTTTTATAAATTTTGTAACTTACAACGACAAATTGGTATGCTTGCCAAAAGTCTAACAAGTTTCTGGCGCTGTTGCCGGGGACTTGAGTCGATCGCTCAATTTCTTTGCAAATTTAATTTTTCAATTAAATAGGACTTTTTCTTTACTTTCGTTATTTTGATTTTGTATAAATTCTCTTGTGTTTTATTTTTTTTTATTTTTCCTAACCTCGGTACTTACGAATTATTGCAAGTTTGTCCTTTTTCCTTTTTGAGATAAATTTCTTGCAGCTACATCGTTATTTAATTTAGAAATTACCAAAAAGAAGGAAAAGTACTAAACAACCAAAGAGATACCGAGTGAATTTTCTTCTTCTATTTTAATTCTCCTTCACCAGTAAAGCCACCTGTAATTTATACTATGGCTGATAAAGGAGGGGGAGAAGAAAATAGACCACCACAGAGGACTCTTGGTGACTATGCGTATCAACAAAGACCAAAGCATTACAACAGCATAGTCATTCCTCCTTTCAGTAAGAAGGTTGTGGAATTGAAGCCCGCATTGCTCAGTCTAATTGGATCACATCCTTTTTTTGGACTAGATCATGAAGATCCATACACGCATTTGTCTACCTTCATAGAGTTGTGCAGTACCATGGGAGCCTCTGATGCAGATGCTGAAGCTATTTATCTCAGAGCTTTTCCATTCTCCTTGACAGGTAAGGCAAAGACTTGGCTTCAATCCCAACCAAATAAAAGTCTTAGCACGTGGGAAGAAGTGGAGGAAAAATTCATTGCAAGATTCTTTCCTCCATCCAGATTCATAAGCGCAAAATTAGCCATTGCTACTTTTTCCCAAGGGTTTAATGAATCTCTCTGTGAAACATGGGAAAGATTCAAATCACTACTGCGGAGGTGCCCAAACCATAACTTTGATGATGCTGCGCAATTACATATTTTTTACAGTGGTTTGAGACCTCAAACAAAGATGATTCTTGATGCCTCAGCTGGAGGTACGATGATGTCAAAGAGCCCGGAGGAAGCAATTGTAATCATTGACTCCATAGCAGCCATTGATTACCAATCTCATAATGATAAATCTCCGATTCAAAGAAAAGGTATAATTGAGCTGGATACTCAGAATGCAATTCTAGCTCAAAATAAACTCTTGACTCAACAATTAGAGGCCTTAACAAAACAGATAGGCCAACTTCCTCAACAAATTCAGCAAGCACCTCATGGTTGCCAACAAGAGGAGGTCCATTATTTACAAAATCAGACTAGACCTTAGCAAAATTATCAAGGAAATTACCAAGGCTACATAGGTGGTCCAGGCTTAAATCAGCCTTATAGCTGGAGGCAACAAAATGATAATGCATATTATGGTCCAACTAACTCTTCTTGTGCAGGCCCCTCTAACAACTCTTATGCAGGTTCTTCAAATAGGGTTCCACCACAACAACAAGAAGAAGAAGCTCAGTCTGATAGAATATCAAAAATGGAAGATACTCTAACTAAGTTTATGCATATGTCCATTTCAAATCAAAAGAACACTGAGGCTTCCATCCAAACTTGAAGTTCAGGTTGAACAACTTGCAAAACAACTATCTGAGAATAGAGGTGGATCTTTTTCAGCAAACACACATGATAATCCAAAAGAACCAAGAGGATGTTTTAGAGTGGATGTCTTGAATGGAGGAATTTCTGACTCCAAGAAGTTTGTGTTGGATTCAGGGGGAGCTACTTCAAGAATGCAAAGGAACTTTGATTCAAGCATTAGTTTTGAGCTTTCAACATGCAAAGGATGCCTTGAAGATAATTTAGTGTGAAAAGTGTAAAAGAAAAGCAATTCTGGTGATCCAAGTGCATTGCATGCATTTAATCCATAATTAACTTAATTGGTTTCATAAAAATCACAAGACTTTGGCAATTTGACTAAGCGTTTTAAACTGATTCAAAGGTTTTTGGAAAAATGCATTTTACACTGATGTAATCGATTACTTTAAAGTCCGTAATCGATTATTTTGTTCTTAGTCAATTCTGGAAAGCTTTCAAGCACAATATAATCAATTACCTATCGGAATAATCGATTATTTGACCTTCGTTTTCATGTAAACTGTCTTGTTGAACTTTTTAATCGATTATTAATAGGTAGTAATCGATTACATGGCTATATATGATTTTAAGATTGCACTGCCATAATCGATTACCATTTCTCGTAATCAATTACATAGCCTTTGAGAAAAGCAAGTTTTACTGGAATAATTGATTACCAGAATTTGTAATCGATTACACAATGTTTTGAGAAAATCATGTTGCACTGGAATAATCGATTACCACATTTCGTAATCGATTACTCAAGTCTTTTAGAAAACACAGTGCTACTGGAATAATCAATTACAGCTCGTATTAATCGATTAATTTGCTCGTTGCTCAAACCCATAAGACTTATGAACACTTTAATCGATTAAAGTGGTGACCTAATCGATTACGTAAGTGTTTTAATCGATTAAAATGGTGATTTAATCGATTACAAGTAGTTATAAAAATCTGTTATAAATAGAACCATGGCTCAGTTGCTTTTCTAACTTCGTGGAACATTACCTATTTGTATTTTCTGAGCTTAAACAGTCTTGTGAGCATTCTTAAGTGTTTTCTAAGGGATAAATTCTTTCTTGCTCCATTGTGCTTTAATCATGAGTGTGTGAGTCATTCTTGGAGCTTGAAACCTTTTTAAGATTAAGAAAAGTTGTGCTATTTGATTTATAATCATTCAACCTGAGCTAGTAATTTCATTTTACATTGCATCATTGGATCATCAGGTTGTTTCTCTCCTAAATCTGGTTGTAATTTTTGTTTTATTTTTTTCTATGTGAATTGGCTATTGTAATTGAGTAGGGTTCTCTAGGTGAAAGAACTGAGTAGTGTTCTCAGGTTCTTGTCTCTTAGAATCTAATAGGGTTTTAGATTTCTGTACTTTATCTAGGATTGATAAAGGGAGACATTGTAATTGATTGTAAGAACTGAAAATTATAATAGTGGAACTCTAACCTAGTGTTGGTTGGAAGAAAACTGGATGTAGCTTCTAGTGTTGAAGTGAACCAGTATAAAACTGATTGTGTTTTGCTTCTCTATCCCTTAACTCATTGTATTCAGCTACTTGATTGAATAAAGTTTCTTGGTTTTGAAAAGTGATAAAGATCCTAGGAACTCTGTTTTTTATTAAAGAAATTTTAATTTACCAAGGTTAAACCAATTCACCCCCCCTCTTGGTTAAGTGTGAGATATTCATATCATTTTCAGTTGGTTCAAGGAAAAGATCATTCAGAGAAAACATTAACTGAAGCATTAGAGGAGATGAGTAAATCTGAAGAAGATGATAGTTTAGATTATCTCCAACAACCAGATGCTTTCAAGGAAATTCCTTACCAACAATTTATTTTTGAGGAATTGTTAGAGGAAGAGAAAGATCAAGAATCACAAACAAAGGTAAACGCAGTACCTCCACATGCTAACAATGTTTTTCTTGCAGGGACTTCACAGAAACCAGTCATAAGCCATTTAAGTCTCTCTGAAAAAGAAAAGAAACTGGTGAAAATGTTGGAGGAAAATGCAAAAGCCATTAGCTCATCTGGGAGCCAAAGCCATAACAAAGGCGTCCAGCTAATAAGACGTTAAAGAAACGCTCCTGGGAGACAACCTAGTGTTTTTAAATTTTATCTTTAAATTGTGTTATTTTAATTTATATGTCTTTACATTTTATGTCTAAACTTTACTTTTTGAATTTTATGTCTTTTTTTAGAAAGTATAATCTGTTTTGCTAGAACTGGAATACAGGTCCATTGGTTAGGGGGAGTAGCAAAGCAGGTGAAGAAAAAGAACGTGGCAAATCCTGTTGATTATCTCAATGGAGAAAACTAAGCTCCTCAGCCACGATCTTCAAAAATCAGTGACATTGTTTTATATTTCTTTACCGCTTTGTAGTTTAAGATTTAGTATTTTGTTTCTTTATCATGTTTGATATTTGCTTAAATTAATTGTGTGCTTATAATTCTTTTTGGTATGACGCACTCTGATTATATACACAGAGTTTCTTTCTTTTTGAAAGTACACATTTTTGTATAAATATTTTTGGGACTTAACTGACATACATGTTTTGAAAAGAATCAACATGTTTTTGAAACTTATTTTTATATTGGATCAGAACACCACAAAATGATTTTTTGGAAACTTTGAGAATGGAAAAAACAAATGAATGGGTTTTCAAATGTCAAATGAAGGCAAGACTTTTTACATGAAATTAATAAAGAATATCTTTCGAAACATTGATTTGATTTGAACACGAAAACAAACCTTAAGCCTTAGTGAGTGTGTGCAACCACATAAATTACATTGAGTGTCCGCACTGATATGATTTATAATTTATTTTGCATGAATTTCTAATTGTCATAACATATGATGCATGGATATGATTTAGGTCTTCTTTCTTTTTGAACATCTTTTTAAGCCACTGGCCAAAAAACTATCCCAACATAAATATAATGATTTACCATTTGCAAACCCTTTTAAGCCAAACACTTGATATTTTGTTGGAACTCTAAACCTAGGATAAGAATTCCTTACCTTACCTTAGGTTAGGAGAGCAAAAAGGGAAATATTTTGTTGATGGAAATTTTTTGGGTAGCTCATACGATGAAAAAGACTTTTAAATGTGGCTATATGATATTCATGTAAGTAAAAGAAAAAGAAAGAAAGAAAAAGAAAAGAAAAAGGAAACAAATTCCTTGTGTATTGTACAAAGTATTTGGGTGAAATGAAAAATTGATAAACATGGATATCTTGGAAGAAAAAGGAAGTGATAATAGGTTACTTTATCTTTGTTTGCTCTCCTATTCTCGAGGTTTTTTTGAATATCCAGAAAAACCAATATTCCTTTGTAAGCTAGGCCCAACCTAAAAGCCCTAATGATCCATGATAAGTATGTACTTTGATTTGATGGGAAATGAATTGCAAAATTAATCTATAAGGTATCAATGTTGGAATTAAGAATAAACACTCACCTGTGAGAATTAAACAACTTCGAGAGGTTTTCCTTTGTTTGAATCAAGCACATGTTTCCTCTGATGTTCTTTAGAAATGAAATGTGAATTGATCTTAATCCCATTTGGTTTTGTGAATTCCATCTTTTGTTTCAAATTCTCAAGGTTGAAAATTTAAAAATATGTTCTGATCACTCTGGAGAGTTGATTCTTTACAAAACATGTTCATAAAAAAAATATTTTTTATATATTACTTATACTCTTATTTTTTGTAGTGTTATTTTACTTTGCTTGAGGACAAGCAAAATTCTAGGTTAGGGGGAGTGACAAGTGCCCTATTTTAGTTAAATCCAAGCTTACAATGTTGACACTCATCTTTTGATTTCAGTAAAATTATTTATAAACCTGCCCTAAACCTAGATAAATAGTCTTTAGTACACTTGATGAATATTGTCTTCATGTTTTGGAAGATTTGTCCAATCATATGTTGCATTTTGATAGGTTCGAGAAATTCCGAAGATTCCGAACAAGCAAAGCAATCAAAAAGGGCTTAAAAAGCAAACATGGGAGGTGTTACAAGCAAAACAGGCCCAAAATCCATCAAAGCCCAAAAGTATTCTCTAGAACCATATTTTAACTCGCCCAGGCGAGTGACTCGTGTGTATTCTGCTCGCCTGGGCGAGTGGCATCATCAAGTGGGCCTTCAAGTGGGCTTAACCTCGCCTAGGCAAGCAAACACAGGCAAAAACACTCGCCTGGACGAGTGAACTCGAGCAGACAGCCTCCTATAAATAGCCATGCACCCCCCAAGGAAGAAATACACTTCTTGCAATCCATTTCTTCTCCTCCCTTGCTTCTTGGCTTGTTCTCAAGCCTTAGGCTCTTTAAATATTAGTATTAGGTAGGTTAGGAAAGTGAGAGAAGTGAGAGTTAGTGTGGAGACACTGTCGAAAAGAAGTGGTGATGGGGCCCTTCATCAAGTCTCCTAAGGAGGTTCTCTCCATGCTTGGCTAGCTTCTCTCAAAGGATTGGATGTAATCTTCTTACCCTTAAGTATCTCTTTTAATATTTATTTATGCATAAGTCTTTTCTATTTATTATTGGTAAATTTATTCCATACTTAATGCTTGATTCTACTTGATCAATAGTTTCACGAAATAAGGTTCTAAGTTTAACTGGAAAGTACTCTTAAAACTTGAACTGAATAATTTTACTCTTTACGTTACGTTGCTAGGAATAGAGCATAACGTTTAGATTGCAAATAGCACGCGATTATAATTTTAATGCTGGGTTATTGACTTCGTATATGAGGAATCGATATTCGGTAAATATCCTTAGAACTCGATTGCGAGGGATCGATTCGAGGTGAATTAATGTGTGCATCAATAATAATAGAAAATGATTTATACATGATAATATTAATTGGATACTGAGGCTATGAATGATGAAATCCAATCCTACATTTTTCTTGAATTAATTAAAATCATTTTATTAGCTTCCATAATCTTTCGTAATCTTTCGTTATTTCCGTAAAACCATTAAAACTTCAACCATACTCGTTGTACATAACTATTAAACTGTTATGTTTTATTTCGAAAAACTGAGTAGCACAAGTCCTGTGGAGACGAACTTTTATAAATTTTGTAACTTACAACGACAAATTGGAACGCTTACCAAAAGTCTAACACACATCACATAAAAACTTCATCAATTTATTTCACGCAAAACATTAGAACACATATACGTACTGCATCTCAACCATGATATCTAAAACCATTATTAATACAATAAAACTCCCCTTACCTAAACGAGAGTTCTTTTTGTAAACTAATCGTAAGCTTTTCCGAACACAAATTCTTTACAGCCACGGGTTAAGCTTCGATCACGATTTTCCTCTTATGTTAGAGGCTTTTACTGCAGCTATGGTGTTTCTCGAGAGTTTAGAAGTAATACAGAGGGTTGAGAAAGAAAAGTTTCTGAGTGTAAATGAGTTTAGAGAGAAAGAAGAGAAGGACGCACAGAAGTGAGAATGAACATGCTTCTGTTTCTTGCACTGTTATTTATAGGGGGAGCTACTAAAGCAAGTTGCCAACTTGCGTGACTGAAAAGCTGCCATAGCCACCATAGTTGACACTGTGTACGGACAGCTTATCCTAGCCCACAAAATTGACTTTCTCAAGAACAAATACCAATACAAAACACTTATCAACAGATTGCAAGATTAAATCAAACAATTAAGCAACATAAAATGTTTATCTTAGCAACTAAAATTTTCAGGGTGTTACAGTCGTTACATTGATAAAACCTTGTTCATCAAAAGGCATAGCAATGATATCTTATTGGTTCAAGTATATGTTGATGATATAATTTTTGTGTCAACTAAACAATCCTTGTGCAAGGAATTTACTATCTCTATGCAAAATGAGTTTGAAATGTCAATGATGAGAGAATTAACATTCTTTCTCGGACTTCAAGTAAAGCAAATGAAGAATGAGACATTTCTAAATCAAATGAAGTGATCAAGAAGTTTGAAATGGAGAAAAGCAAAGATGCTGCAACTCCAATGGCAACATCAACCCATCTTGATTCAGATGAAAAAGAGAAGAAGGTTGATGAGTCAAAATTCAGAGGAATGATTGGATCCTTACTATATTTGACAGGAAGTAGATCGGATATCATGTTGAGTGTGTGTTTGTGTGCAAGATATCAAGCAAATCCCAAAGAATCACACTTCACTGCAATTAAAAGAATCATCAAATATCTCAAATCAACACCAAAAGTTGGTCTTTGGTATCCCAAAGGTGCATTACTCAACTTAATTGGATATTCTGATTCAGACTTTGCAGGGTGCAAATTGGATAGAAAAAGTACTAGTGGACCTTGCCACCTACTAGGCAGCTCACTTATCTCAAGGACTGCAAGAAGCAATCTTGTGTTGCTCTATCAACGGCTGAAGCTGAGTACATCTCTGCTGGAAGTTGTTGTGCTTAAAGCCTTTGGTTGAAGCAACAACTACAAGATTTTGGTGTAGAATTAAAAGAAATACCTTTCTATGTGACAACACAAGTGCCATCAACATATCCAAGAATCCAATAATGCACTCAAGGACCAAACACATTGAGATAAAGCATCATTTTCTCTGGGATCACATTCAAAAAGGTAACATCAAAATTGAGTTCATTGGTACACATAATCAATTGGCTAACATATTCACTAAACCTTTGGCTAGAGATAGATTCTATACTCTTAGAAACATGCTAGGTATCCTTGATGAGACTAACATATGCTAACTTGTTTGTTGTATGCTTGTCTATATGATATTGCATCTTATTTGGCCAATCATCACATGAGCATCAAATTCACAATTTGCTTCATAATCATTGTTCATTATGCATTATTCACTGTATTAATCGATTACTTGATCATTAAAAGCCTTTCTACAATTTTTTTTTACTGGAATAATCGATTACCTCGTCAGATTAATTGATTACATGTTGTTTGAACTGAATCCTGTGAAAAATGAACTCTGGAATAATCAATTACAATCTATGGTAATCGATTACTACTTGTTATTCTGGTTTATGCTCTCATTGACTCGATTACTATTTATTGTTCTGGTTTATGCTCTCATTGACTTAATTGATTACAATCTATGGTAATCAATTACTGTTTGTTGTTCTGGTTTATCGATTACATATCGAATTAATCGATTACACCATTGAACGTAGCTGCTTTTTGATTACGAATTAATCGATTACATAAGTTAGTAATCGATTACTTATGGCGTTTCTGAAATCTCTGCAGATTTCTTGGGAATCTAAACTGCCTAACTGCTTTTAAATTCAAAATTCAAATATTGCTCAGTGCATTAAACCTCTGGGTAACTAAATTAGCTATTACATTCATTCAAATTTCAAAATTTTGAACCCTAGAAATCCTTATATATTCAGCATTTCCCCAAAGAGAAAATCACACCTGAATTTGCTTTTCTCTAAAGCTTTTATTTTCTAAGCCTTCTTCTTCTCTATTTTGTCCCAAACTCTACCCAAATACCATGTCTACCTCTAAGAGAACCAAAACTGAAAAAAGGAAAGCTGGAGAATCATCCAATCCTTTTGGGAACAAAATCAACTCTTGGTTCCCTGAAGAAAGGCATAGGATGCACTATCTCCAATTCCATGCTACAAAGCTAGTTATGCCCCCAAAATATCTGGACCTCAACTGGTTCATCAAAGAGGGATTTCAATTCCCTGACCTTCTTGAAGTCCAAGGCTTGAAAAAGTTTCTTGAACTCAAGGGTACCTTCTACCCTAAGCTTGTAAAGGTGTTTTACACCTGTGCAAAAGCTACCATGGAACGGGTATTACCTCACAAGTAAAGGGTGTTCCCATGGTTATTGATGAAGAGGTATGGGAAGTTGTTGCTGGTATTTCTCCTAATGGTGTAAGGAGATTTGATGAGGAGATTGGTGGGTACAACAAGATTGATACTGTAATGATCCCGTATGCATCCGGTTCATTAACATTATAATACGGTCTTAAGCGCAGCAATACTCAATATAATTAAGTAAACACGGAAGCATTAAAATAATACAAGACGTTATCTTATGTTATACAATACAACTAAAACATTATGTATGGAATTTCGATATACATACTGGTACCCGGGTTCTATTCCAAAAGGTACATCATACAAGCAACCCATAACGGGCTACAAAATATACAACAAAATTGAGCCAATAGACTCTCCAAAAATAACCGCCTTCCAAAATCCGCTTCCTCGAACCCGGCCTCAGCCTCTTGTCTGGGATCCTCAATTAGTAGCCAAACCGGCCTCAGCCAACTTGACCTCTCAATTGAGATCCGCTGAACAACCCCTACTCGGGTCTCTTACCCCGGACCTCGTCCTCCACTCTTTGGCTATCACCTGCAATAAAATATGATCCCCAACCGAGATGAGATACAATCTCAGCAAACTCAGGGTTCTTGGAGACTCACCTCCCTCTGGTTCATGTAACACCCTGAAATTTCGGTAACTTAAAATATATGTGTGATGTATTCCTTGTATGATTTGATTAATTTATTAATTAGGATTATTTGAAATGTTATGTGAATTATCCATGTGCCATTGCTTGGTGTAAATGTCAAGTATGTAGAGTTTGTTCAAGCTACGTTGTAATTGAGTGATTCCGAGTTTGACCCGAAAACCTATTTCAGTAAAATAATAATTCTAAGGGGAGTTTATTATTTAGTTATAGTTTTGGTACCATAGTTGGGGGCCAGGGAGTCCAACTATGAGGATATCTGCATGTCCCTGTTGTGTGCTGGTTTTCAAATAAATCTAAGTTTTTAACTAATAGGATGCGAAGCTTTTATGATTAATGGTTGATGATACTTGTGTGTGCTCATTTTCAAAGCAAATGATATTTTTAACTAATAGGATGCGGTGTATTTATTACTAATGTTGTAGATGACAGTGAAATTGAGATACCATGAAAATGATTAATGATGTTTACATGATTTATGATGATTTAGATGAGGTGATGCTTATGTGATTGGTGATGTCTGAATGAAATAATATTCAAATGAGATATATGTTTATTGGGTTAGTGATATTGTTGTTGTAATGATTGGATTTTTGGGAAAAGTCTTAATTATAGAGGAGACTCTGCCCAAAATTTTATGATATGTTTTCTTATTTAATTCTTTATTAAATTTTTAAATGGGCATAAAAGTGTGTTTTATATATTGTAGTCCTCCTTTTTAATTTAGAATTTTCCTAAAAATATCAGTCTTGTGATATGGTGAATTGTGAATGTATGAAATTTGGGTTGTCTGAAGACCTAGGGAATGTGAATCTCAGGCATATGTATTATGTATAGATGTAAAATGTGATTGTTTGTGATGTCGTTGATGATATTAAAATTGAGATGTCATTGAGGTAGTTGATGATGTTCAAATGAGATGATATTGATATGCATAATGATGATATTACGATGATATGATGTTGAGGTTGATAATGACATTGATGAGAGATAATGTTGATGTGAACAATGTCATTATGTGTGGATATACATGGATACCCATGGGGGTGTATGACGGGTTACCTTTGCGAGGAAGGATTTGTTCCTAGCCAGGTCATACATTGATGGTGCCCATGGTTGTAGGCTGTGTATGTACACGTGGGATGCAATGACCGGTTGGTTACCCTTGCGAGGATGGATTTGTTCCTAGCCACGGTCAGTGCATCGGTGAGCCCACATTGATGTGTTACGTATGTACATGGGGGGTGCATGACGGGTTACCCTTGCGAGGAAGGATTTGTTCCTAGTCGGGTCATGCATTGATGATGCTCATGTTTCATACTTCATTTGTATGTGTGGAAATAGAATGAAGGCACGCGAGCACCTGTGGGTTTCAGTGGGTTGAGAATGCAGGTACTAAGGGGTCATCAGGTTTGGAATTCCCTTGCGACGCTGGCTGATCACCAGGTGGGGGAATGGCTAGTGCACAACAGGGTGGCCCTGATAAGCGGTGAATTATTCTTCTTGTGAGAGGCTAGTTCTGGGATATGGTACCACATTGCATGCTGATAGATGAGTCAGGTGCATGAATCATTCTATGCATGATTGTTTGAGTTGTGAAATGCATTAGATGATTGGTTTGTTGAGTGTGTATTGGAATCATGGATTTTTGTTAATGATTGTGGTGGGTAATGTTGTTTCCTTCCCAATTGTTGCTATCTGATGTTTGTTGGTTTTATATAATAAACTCATTCTTGCATTTGTTGTACGGTGTGGTTGGTACCTGTAATGATCGCAAACTTTCGTTCGTGTGAGCAGATGAGCAGCAGTAGGTGACCTTGGAGAGAGATCTTCCTTTTGGTTGGAGCCGCCATGCCGACGTGATAATGTTGGATTTCTTTTGGGAGAAAGAGTTGTGTTTTGTTAATCAACTCTTTCTTAGTTAGTTCTTTGGCTTTTTGTTAGATATGTAATTTCAGATGTATATACATGTAAAGCTAAAGGAAGTTCTAACATGTGGATGACATGTACTGATTTTATATATATGTACATATGTGTTTAAATATGTAATTGTAATACGTGTATGATAATTGTATTATCGGGAAAAATTTACCATCATTTTCATAATCAAATTAATGAAGTTTTTAATTAAAAATTAAAATTTTGTACGATAAGAGTTAATGATAGAGTAGCGACGAGGCGGGTCGTTACAGTTCACTTCCACAGTACATAGCATTTATATTGGCATTACAAATAGCATAGCCAACTGGCCTTTTAATAAAACAACCGTACAACCATCCCAGCCTATGATAAACATCACATGTACATAATCACACCAACGTGTCATTCCACCATGAATATGCAATTTAGCCAACCAGTGCAGATATCATACACAATTGCATATAAGATATACAAGTTAGACAGCCAGCACATATTGTGCACTCTTATATATCTTCCAGTGTACTCCGCGTACACATCACGTATCTCAGCATGAGGTCCCAGACCACAGACTCCACGTGATAAATCCACCAATGTGCCCTTCCAGCACAGACATGCACAAATGTATATCCAGATATACAAATTAGCCAACCAGTGCACTATCCAGTTATACAAATTAGACAGCCAGTGCACATCTCCATTACATGTATGTTTCCAATCAAAAAGTAATAACACACAATGTAAATACACGCACCATGATATCCAACAACCATCACTCCCCAGGAGTATGGTGGAACACAATCAAGGGAACAACTCCCAAGAACAGAGAGCTTACCTCCTCTGATTCCAACACCGGCTACCTCTGCCTCGTGTTTTCGGCCACCGATATCTTCTTTATCAAGCCCTACATCAGGCAAGAAAGATATCAAGAACGGTTCTCAACCGTTTCATAAAAAGAACCCAATTCTTTTCCAAATCTTACAATTGGTGTATGGCATAAAAAATTCTACCCAAATTAATTGGGTCCTTATCATTGTTGAGACAATGTTGAAAGCCTCTAGGTTGATCAACTACAACTTTCCTTATGCTATCTTGATATCTAGGTTCATTGAAAATTGATGTTTCAAATGAAGTTGTTGACAAAACAACTGACATTGTCAATCTTATCAAGACTAAGCATCTGAACAAGCTTGGATTGATGAAGACTCCTCAAGGCTGGCAAATGGCTGGACAGCTCCCTCAAGCTGAAGAAGAAGCTGCTAAAGAAAAAGAGGAAGCTGAAGCTGAAGCTGAAGATGAAGAAGGCCCTGAACAACAGCCTTACAGCCCCTTTGAATCTCTCATGGTTCAAAAGATGGATTCTCTATTGTCCCTGAACCATGAGCATAGGGTTGAGACTAACTCATCCATGGAAGAAATGAAATCTAGGCTTGAAAATATAGAAGCTAGGAATGTTCTTGATGAGTTTGATAAAATCATTTAGCTTGCTTATGTTTGCTTTCTAGTTCATGTTATGTTCTATTTCTGTTTTAGGATTAATGTCCCTCTTGATTAATGTACCACACTTTCCTTTTCAATGAATAAAAGTTTAGTTTTTATCTTATATTCTCCTTGTTTATAATTTGTATATTGCTATTTTTTGTATTTGATGAGCCAAATAGGGGGGAAAATAATGATAAGTGCTGGGAGAAATGATAAGTGTTGTGCTCTATTAATGCTATGTTACTATTGCTCTGTTTTTAATTGGAAAATTACCTAAGTAAGGGGGAGCAAAACTAAAGGAATTGATTGATGTTTATGCAAGCATACTTGACACTTGCTCTTGGCAAAAAGCTTATTTGATTTCAGGTATAAGACTCCTACCATTCACCCCTCAAAGCACTTAAAAGCTAAACAAATGTTCAAATGATATTTGGCATGTTCAAAGCCAAAAAGGGGGAGATTGTTGGATATAGGGGGAGCAGAAAGAAGATCAAGTCAAGGTTGAAGCTTGAAGTAGAAGGATTTTAGCTTTTCACAAGTCAAAGCATTTGTAATTTGTTAAGTGTATGAGAGGCTAATCTCATGATCCTTGCATTGCATGAACATGATCATTAACATGCATACATAAATTTACTAAAGCATTAAAGTTGTTCATGTTTTTAATAAGAAAGTAATTTCTCATGGTTAAGTTTTTGGAAAAACAAAATGTTATTGATTTAATCAATTACACAAGGATATAATCGATTACCATCTTCTGTTAGTTTCTGGAAAAGCCATGAAGAACACTTTAATCGATTACAAGGTAATCGTAATCGATTACATAGCTGTATCTCTAAAACATGCATGACTGGTTTAATCGATTACCACATTATGTAATCGATTACCTAGGCTTATTCTGAAAATTGCACATGACTACTTTAATCGATTATCACATTATGTAATTGATTACCTAGGCTTATTCTGAAAATTGCACATGACTGCTTTAATCGATTACCACATTCTGTAATCGATTGCATAGGCTTGTACCAAAACTGAATATGTCTGTTTTAATCGATTACAACTCATATTAATCGATTACTTTGATCATTACATTTTTCCAGATTGAGCTAAGAACATTTTAATCAATTATCTGGAAGGTTAATCGATTACATATGATAATTTAATCGATTATGATGACAATTTAATCGATTACATTATGTTATAAAAGTTGGTTATAAATAGACTGTGAGTTTTTTCTGAAACCATCACTTCTTGACTTCGAAATTTCAAAGCATTCATAAGCCTTCTCAAAGTAAGAAAGGATTTTCTAAGTTGGTTAGTTCTTGTCCCACCTTTTAAATCTTCACGGTGTATTGAAAGATTTCTTAGGCAAGATTTTCAAAGAAGCTTTTGGAGAGAAAGTTCTGAAATTGATTTCTTCATTTCAACTTTGATTGGTAAATCATATTCATTGGATCATCAAGCTGTCTCTCTCCATTAACTCTTGTTGTAAATTCGTTTTTGAATTCTTGGTTGTTTATAACTATTGCAAAGGGTTCTTAAAGCTTTTTCTAGAGTAGGTTTCTCTAGAGGGAAAGAGTAGAGAAGGGTTCTCTATCTCTTGATCACTAGGAGTCTAATAAGGTTTTAGATTTATGTTCTTTATCTAGGTTTCATAAAGGGTGTTGTAAAGCTTGTAAGAACTGAAATTTGATAATAGTGGAACTCTGATCTAGTGTTGATTAGAAGAACTGGATGTAGCTTCTCTTGAGAAGTGAACTAGTATAAATTCTTGTGTTGTTCTCTATTCCTTAATCTCTTCTTGTTATCTTGATCTATGGTTCTTTGTGATATCTACATTACTCAACAAGTTTTGTTTTAAGCAATTGTTTTCTTGGACTGAGTAGTTTGATTGATTTGAGGCATTCTTGTTTTAATTATAATTAAGATCCCTTAACTCTAATTTTTTAAATAATTTTAAAAGGCTAAGTTTAAACCAATTGACCCTCATCTTGGTTATTATGTGTATTTCTATTGTTTACATAGGTAATCTGTATGAAGTACACAAATTACTTAATTCGTATAGCTCATACGGATATATAAAACTTACAGATTATGTAATCCATATAATCCATACGGATTACACAATCCGTATGATATAAAAAACCACACTTACCTCGCAGACACCACGACTCCGACGACTGCCACCAGAATCGCCTTTACCACCACCCACAACTACCCCCTCTGACACAACGCAGCCACCGCGACCTCCAATGCATAGCATGCACCAACAAATCGCCCAAGCACACAGTAACTAGAACCCAAGCTTTGTTCCTGTATAGTGCAGTAACAACCAACAAATATAGCAACAGAAAAAGCCAACAAACAAATAAAGGGAAATTTTGTCATTATAAAAAATATATTTAGTGTATAAGAAATGTATATAGTGCAGAAGTAGAATCCTTGAGGTAATGGCCTTTGTCCTAATTTTTTAGGGCCTCAATTTTTCATACCTTTTTAAATAAATTATTTTTATTAATTTAAATTATTAGGAGATAAATTTTATCATGATATGATATGATTTTATATTATTTTATTAGGAAGATTGCAAATCTTAATATATCAATATGTATTCTTGTAAATCATTTAAGTGTAATTTTATTATTTACTTAAAGAAATTATTTTATATCTATTTTGGATCCTATCTATCTCTTCTGTAAAAAAAATTGTGAAATTAATTTATAAATATTATATTACTCATAATTTATTTATAAAAAAAGATAGTACAAGATGTGCATAAAAAAATTACACTCTACTGAAAATTACATTATATCAAAAAATTATTTTTATTTTTCAAATTCATGAATTTTTTATAAATATTATTGATAATACTTGCAACTATTATTGTTGCTAAAAGTTTTTTTTTTAAGCGAAATTATTCAAATCTTATATAAGATTACCTATGTTAAAGAATAAATTGAATGAATTTGTAATATAGTATATTAAGATTAAAAGATTATAAATATTTAATTATTTCTAGACATCGCCCTAATTGGGCCATGTGTCGACCAAGTGATTACAACCCTTGAGCGCACTTGACCATTGATCAAACATTGCATCCTTTGATCATTTTCTAGCCTCTTCACCCTACTGAGCTAGAGATTGAGGGATTGTGTATTCTTTGGGTCATCTTCTAACCAATCACCACTCTGGACATGGTTTAACAACCGACTAATCTGATCCTTGGTAATGCGAGGAAAATGTGTTATTTTACCTAAGGTGTACATTGTCCATGTAAACACTTAGGCCATTCCTGAAAAGAATATGAATACTTCACACTTAACCAAGAGGGGGGGTGAATTGGTTAAACCTTGGTATATTAAAAATTTCTTTAATCAAAGTCAGAGTTTCAAGGATCTTTATCACTTTTCAAAACCAATAAACCTTATTCAATCAAGTAGCTCAGCCCCAAGAAATTCAATGAATCAAAACTGACTTTGTCGGTCAAGCAAATGAATCAAGAAACAATTAAAATGAAGAGGATAGAGATAGAGAATCAATACACAAACAATTTATACTGGTTCACTTCAAAATCATGAAGCTACATCCAGTTTCTTCCAACCAACACTAGGTTAGAGTTCCACTATTATAATTTTCAATTCTTACAATCAATTACAATGTCTCCCTTTATCAACCCTTGATAAAGTACAAAAATCTAAAACCCTATTAGATTCTAAGAGACAAGAACCTGAGAACACTACTCAGTTCTTCCACCTAGAGAACCCCTTCTCTAGTTACAAGCAAGAACTCAATTACAATAGCCAAATTACAAGGAAAAACCAAAACGAAAATTACAATCAGATTAAGGATAGAAACAACCTGATGATCCAAAGTATGCAATGCAAAATGAAGTTACCAGATCAGGTTGAATGATTAAAAGACAATAAGCACAGCTTTCCTTAATCTTGAAATGGTTTCAAGCTCCAAGAAGGACTTAAACACACATGATCAATGCACAATGGAGCAAGACACAATTAAACCCTTAGAAAACACTTTAGAATGCTCACAAGACTGTTTAAGCTCAGAAAATACGTATGGGTAATGTTCCACAAAGTTATCAAAGATGCTGAGCATCAATCCTATTTATAACAGCTTTTTGTAACTGTCTGTAATCGATTAAATGCGTCATATAATCAATTAAAACACTTATGTAATCGATTAAATCACCATTTTAATCGATTAAAATGTTCATGAGTTTTCTGGGTTTGAATAACGAGCAAAATAATCGATTATTTCGAGCTATAATCGATTATTCCAGTAGCACTATTTTTTATAAAAAGCTTGTGTAATCAATTACGAAACATGGTAATCGATTATTCCAGTGCAACATGTTTTTCTTAAAATGTTGTGTAATCGATTATTTCAGCAGAACCATCTTTTTCAAAAAGCTTATGTAATGGATTACAAATAATGGTAATCGATTAAAGTGTTCATGAAAGATTTTCCAGGTTTGAAAATGAAGCAAATAATCGATTAATTCGTTATGTAATCGATTATTACAGTGCACTTTGCATTTTTCCAAAAACAATTGAATCAGTTTAAAAACTTAGTCAAATTATCAAAGCCTTGTGATTTTTATGAAACCAATTAAGTTAATTATGGATTAAATGAATGCAATGCACTTGGATCACCAAAATTGCTTTTCTTTTACACATTTCACACTAAATTATCTTCAAGGCATCCATTGCATGTTGAAAGCTCAAAACCAATGCTTGAATCAAAGTTCCTTTGCATTCTTTAAGTAGCTCCCCCTGAATCCAACAATCTCCCCCTTTTTGGCTTTGAACATGCCAAATCTTTAATTGATTACCAGTTGGACTTGAAGTTAATTGAGGAACCAAATTGGGAAAAGCTTGAGCTTTACAAACCTGAAAAATTCCAATTCCTTTGCCAATAACAAGTGTTAAAAGCATCTGTGATTCATTCAGCATTCATTTACAAGATTTATAGACTTAATAAGTTCATTTTAAGCACTCAGCTCCCCCTAAATTTCACAATCCATTCAAGTCAAATTTTGGGGGCACAATCTTGAACAAAAACAGGGTAGAACAGAGTAAGTGGCAGAGCATGTCCAAAATCAACTATTTCTCCCCCTATTTGGCTTATCAAAGTCAAAAATTTATAATGCACAGCAACTAAGGATAAGAGAGAAAACAAATTTCATTCATTGACAATGGAAACGCAGTACATTGAGAAAAAACGAAAATAGAAAAGAAACATAAAAAACAGAGTAAACTAAAGCATGAAATCCTAGAAGCTTAATCCTCATTTCCAGAGTAGTCAAGGATAATCCTAGCTTCTATGGTTTCAATTCTGGATCTAATTTCTTCAAGGGTTGTATTGGTCTCAGCCCTATGTTCATGATGGAGTGATAACATAGCATTCATCTTTTGAATCATTAAGGATTCAAAGGGATTGTAGGATGGAGCAGTAGGAGCAGCATCTTCATCATCATCATCATCATCTTCAGCATCATCTCCTTGACCAAGAGCAGGAAGTGGTTGGCCAACCATTTGCCATCCAAGAGGGGTCTTGGTCATCCCTAATTTGGTGAGATGCTTCTCTTTGATGAGGCTGTTGCTAGAGTTGGTGTTGTCAACCACCTCATTAGAAACATCCACTTGGAAGTAGTCAATGAACCTTGATATGAGGACAACATATGGAAAAAGGTAGTTTATTAACCTCTTAGATTTTAACATAATCTCCTGGAGAACAAGTATCCAGGAGAATGTAGGTGATGATGTAATGGAGAAGCCTATCCTCATGGGTCATGGGTCCAGTGCTTAGTGTCATACCCTAATTTTGTCCGGGTACCCCTCTCAAAAAAAAAGAAGAGAAGATTATTATTATTATTATTATTATTATTATTTTAAATGAAAAAAATAGTAAAAAAAAAGGAAGCAAAAAAAAAGGGATAAAAAAATAAAAGTATATAACAGTTTAAAAAAATAATAATATAAAAAAATGAAAAAAGTAGTAAAAAAAAGAGAAAGAAAAGAAAAAAGATGACAAATAAAAATAAAATATAACAAAAAAAAAGAAGATAACAAAACAAGAAAAAGGGGTGCAGAGAATAAAGAAAAAGAAAGAAAGAGGCCCATTAGGTTAAATAAAAAAAAAATAACTACAGCATAAAAAGGGAAAATGAGGCACAAATGAGGGGGGGTAAAGAGAATTAATAGGAGAGAGAGTAGTGGCGTGGATCCCGAGGAAGACGAACGGACCAACGGGAGTGCGCCATTTGTAAACGTTGTCAGCGGAAGAAAGAGGGGTCTCCAAGTAACCCCTCATTTCTTCACTATCTCTTTTTCTTCTCCACCTTCTTCTTTTCGTTTTTTTCTTCCCTCATTTTTTTTTTCGTTTGCATTTTACGGTGGTATTTTGTGGCTGTTGTGTGGTTTTGTTTCCAAGAGAAATCATGAGTTGGTGATGTCCCTTGGTTTGATTATATGATGTAGCTTGTATTCATCCTATTTTCCATGGAGGTTGTTTCTTCCCTCTTCATTTCTTTGTTCTCTTTTTCGTTTGAAGTTTCCAGCGACCACCGCGCCGTATTGCCGGCCAACCACCGCCATTAACACCGCCGGCCGCACCGTGGTGGCCCTCCCCACCACCGGCCTCCATGGTGGTGGCCTCAAAGGCCATGAATCCACCAAAATAGGGATAAACCCTACTTTCGCACTGCTTTTGGCACTGCTGCAGTGGAGAACACGAGCAAACAGGTTGAACGGGGTCGCCCGACCCGGTTCTAACCCTAAAAAAAAAAAACTAATTTACTTTTTGCGCCTTCATATTTACTAAGTATACACCTTCAGCACTTGGGCCTGCCCAATATAGTTACGAATTTCAAAATGCTTGCTGAACCCCATATTTAATAAGTACACCCCTTCTAGTACTTGGGCTTGGCTAATGTAGTTACGAATTTCGTAATGCTTTTTGCGCCTGTGTTTTAATAATTGCACACTCTTTAGCAGTTGGGCTTGGCCCACTTTGGGACAGTACATATTTTTCTAGTTACACCTCCAAATTTATAGATGCACCCTATCTGGGCCTAGCCCATTTTTGTAATTTTGATATGCCCTGCTGATTGCACCCTCTAGTTACTGTGTGCACCCCTAATTACTAAGTGTACCCCCCCACTTCTATTCTATCCCTTTCCATTTCCATTTAATTCGTTTGATTACATATTGCAACTATTCACTTATGCTTGCAATTCCACCCTAATTTTCTTTAGTAAGTGCGTACGTTTTTGTGCACTCCATGCTGGGTCTCCAACTTGTTTGGTGGTGTATCAATAACATGTGGATGAATTTTGTGGATATCATGCTGGGTCTCCGACTTGCTTGACTTCATAGATTTACCACAAATCCAAAATATTTTCTAAAAAATAGCGAAAAATACTCAAATGAAGTATCACTCAATTCTCTTTTTTCTCAAAAAAATATTTCATATTACTCGAGATCGCTTCAAGGTCCAATGTCTTAGCGATTCTCTTCGCTTTTTTCTTCAAGTTTAAGATCGCTTCAAGGTCCAATGCCTTAAGCGATTCTCTCCGCTTTTTCTTCAAATTCAACGTCGTTTCAAGGTCCAACGCCTTGACGACTCTTTTTCATGCAATTAAAATAAATCTTTCAAAAAAGAACTACGTAAGTCTGATTCCTCATTGCAATTGGGGATACGTAGGAGCGAGGGCAAACCCCTTGTCGACCTAAAAAACAAAAAAAACAAAAAAATATTCTCTTTTCTAAAAAAATAATAAAAATTTGATTTTCTTTTCTAAATAAACAAAAATAAAACAAAGATAAGTCATGTTTTTAAGGGAAGATAAATAATTAAAAAGTCACTTTACTCTTAGTACACTCGATTAAAGGCTGTCGTCTTCGTGACGGACGCATGGGGTGCTAACACCTTCCCCGTACGTAAATGACTCTCGAACTCTTTTTCTCTCAAATCGTAGACCATGCCTTATCTTTTGATTTTTCTGACGTTTTCCTTAAATAAACATTGGTGGCGACTCCTCTCAAGTTTTCCCTTTTTTGGGAATCTTCTTTTTTTCATCGCCGTCCCCGTCGTGGCCGGATAGGTTGCGACACTTAGCCTAAGCCTCAACCTCATTTGAGGATCAAGAAGCATCCCCCTATAGGTATCAATCCTATTGTACCCACCCACTTCTTCTTCAAACCTTCTTTCACCATCAAAAGTAAGGCCAGCAACCTCTTCCCATATTTCTTGGGTTATTTCTATGGCTACCCCATTTACTTGGGTTATGATTGTCCCTTCTATTGAGAATTTGGCACAGGTATAGAATACCTTGACCAATTCAGGGTAAAATGTACCCTTCAAACTGCGAAGGGTATTTTCGTCTATACACTATTCATATATGGTGTATAAAAACTTCATATAGTGTACTTAGCATATCCCTAAAGACTATCTTCTTTTTTGTTACATAAGGGGCCTAACAGCCCAAACTAAAAGTCTCTAAAGAAAGCAACAACTATAGCATCCGTAAGTAACGAAAGTTGAATCCATACAAGAGGAACATTAGAAACTTGGACTCCACGATCCAAACTTAAACCCTTTTTCGCAAGAGAATCTGTGACCTTATTAGCTTCTCTCAACACATGATCACAAGTCAAAAGATCAATTCCCTCTGCCATGTCTACAACCTTATTGCATAAGTGTTGCCACTTGGGGAAGGAAATCCCGGCCACAACGATACTTTGCACTCATAACTTGTCTTTTTCAGTACACAACTTCCAGCAATTCTTCATTAAGAATAAGGAATTCAGATTCCTAGCACCTTGAATTCCCAGACCCCTTTCCACTTTTGGCATACACACCACTAGCCAAGTTACTACATGTACCTTTGGGGTTTGATCAACATCACCCCATAAGAATCCACGACATTTCTTGTCCAAGTCATCACACAGACTGCGAGGGAGAAGATATGCAATGCCAAACCAAACCAAATCAATGGAGGACTGTGGGAGACCAATATCTAAAATAGTATTCTAAACAAATCCCTAGTTAAGTTGTCATATGCTTTCTCGAGATCTATTTTAAGAACCATCCAGCATGTCTTCCCTTTCCTACATCTCATGGAGTGAATGACCTCCTGATCCATGATGATATTATCGTTGGCATGCCTTTGTGGAATAAAGCTGCATTGATTTGGTCCCACCAGCTCATCCATAGAATATCTTAAATGATGCACAAGAATCTTTGTATGAACTTTATAAGAAACATTACAAATTCCTATCGGGTGCATATCCTTCAGGTAAACCACATTGTCTACCTTTGGGATTAAGTTTATTAAAGTATCATTAACCTCAGCAATCCTCTCAAGATGATCCTCGGAATCATGAATCAATTTACAAACGGATGGCTCAACCACATTCCATTGTGTCTGATAAAATATTGCTTCAAATCCATATGGCCTCAAGGCCTTAAAGCCCCCCATCCAGCGAATGGCTTCAAAGATCTCTCTATTTTCAAAAGGGGCACCAATTCTTAGCATATACTGGTTGTCCAGCATAGGAAAACAGCCGTAAGCTCAAAAGGATAAAAATCATCAGCATTGTGAAACAATATCTTATAGAAATCTATCACCATTGTCTCTAACTGGCCCTTATCTGAAATCCAATTGCCGTGACTAACCTAAAGCATCTCCACCTTGTTCCTACATCTGCGAATGATGGTTGTCCCATGGAAATACCTTATATTATTATCACCAAGGTATAACCACTTACATCTAGATTTTTGGAACTATAGTAACTCCTCCCTCACAAGAATTTGTTCAAGCTCAGACCACAACTCCTTCTGAAGCTCCTCCGAGTTGGAATTGGGTCCTTTTTGCAGTTTCATCACAATTCCATTCAACCTTCTTCAAAGCTTCTTCTTCTAATGGAAAATGTTGCCAAAGACATTTATGTTCCAGTCTTTCAAGGAGTTTTGCAAATGATACACCTGCCGATTCCACCCTTCACAAGAATTTCATTCTTTTCAAACTAACTCCCCAAACTTATCATTAATTAACCATGCTAATTCAAAGCGATAAGGTCGACCATTACCAACTTCATGGTTGATCTTCAAACGTAGAAGTAGAGGGCAATTGTCATACTTTAAAGGATGCAAAGTAGAGGTTAGCTTCGTTAAATTTAATATGCCAATTCAATGTTGCTAGCTAGCCCTCAATCCAATTGCTTTAAAACCTGCCATCTCCTCCATGTAAAAGAAGCTCCATTATACCCCAAATCCACTAAATGGTCGTAGATACATAATATAATATTTACTAACAAATTAAATACAAAAGCAAAATATAAAATATAAAATTGAAATACAAAATGTCAAATTCATAAGATATAACTAAATACAAATTATAAGTCAATGACAAGTCTTCCTCCTCATAGTATGCAAGCTCCAGAAATGCCCTTTCTCTTACGCTCGTCTTTGTATAAACTGAATATCCTCTTATGCCTCAGTGCTAAGGGTCACTTTCCTTAGATCTACTATGGTCTGAAGATCCTAAGCTATGGCAAGAAACACCATCAACAAAAAAAGTACAATGTAGTTATACAATGAAAAAGACAGAGTAGTAAAGATACTTGCAGAATAATCAGGTTGATCATCTGCTTGGGGTCTAGTGCAGCACGGTGATGAGGCATGGAAGGAGGTTCTTTGGCTGGGAGCGTGATGAATGGATGGTAGAAAGTGTTAAACCGGTACATATAATGATCAATGCACATCCACGGGGCATCAACAACCACTGCCATCCCCGAAGCTCAACAGGAAAGACATTACCAACCCATAGCTGATAATGTTGGTATACACCAATGCAGGAAAGAATAGGATGTGTAAGTCGACAAGGCGCTCGAGGAATCCCTTATACATGGTTGAATTGGCGTAAAACTCACTCAGGAAGATAGGGGTTGAACATGGTGCCAAATTGTAGGTGCCCAGTGAAGAACGAGATCACATTAAATGGCTGAACCTGTCATGGGCCTAACCTTATTCGTACCCTCTCAGAGGCTTCCATTTGCAGGCATGAGGCTTTGTTTCAATGTATGTCGAAATCACCTCGCGCTCAATAATAAGAATTAAAGTACTCATATTTCCATGCCTAAAACACAATATTAAAATAAATATAATCCTAAAAACCTCAATTTTATAACAAAAACTTTTACAAATTTGTATTTGTAGAAATGTCATATATATCCATCAATTTGACAACAATTATGCATGCTAGCATCGTTGTGACTCCAGGAAACGATCTCATGATAGCCAAGCCTCGTCCTGATTCAAAGGGATGTAAGAGTAAGGCTTCCCAACAATGGCAAGGTGTAGGATACGTGACACATCATCTAGTGTGATGGTCATCTCCCCTGTAGGAAGGTGAAATGAGCTAGTGTTGATGGCCACCACTCAACCAAAGCATATAATATGGCTTTATTTACCATGCTAAACTGTACATGTGTCAATGGAGCCAACCCTGACTCCTAAATATACATGAGAACGTCTGGATCGGTCAGCTGGTCAATAATATTCAAAGCATTACTGATAGGTCTTAGTGGTGGCTTATTCGATCCTTCCCATAGTCGTGGGCAATATGATTTGAATAGGATGCCATCATAGAGTAGTTTACGAAACCTCTTAGGGGCCCGTCACTCCAAAGATCGTGCTGCATCATCCTATGACTCATCAATCTCAACATCAGCAACAGTATCAACGAGAACTATCTAGTCATCTTGAGCCAATGTAACCACACGCTCCTTTGTAATTGACAAAGCTCTTTGCCTATAAGTAGATCCTATAAGTGGCACTCTCTGATCACCATGTGATGAACCTGGCTCATCCTCCTGGAACCAACATTTCCACGTGGTCTACAATGGCTGGTGTATGTGGTATCACAGGTCCTCACACACACTGGTGCACTCACACAAACACACAACAATCTCTCTGGTAGAATATTTCTGATGTATTTAGATAATGGTCTGCCAAGCCACACTTTGGCCTTTTACATGAGATACTATTTATAAGTAATAGCAAGTGGGAGCAATTTAAAAACATTTATGTCTAATAAATTATCTACTAACGTAAACTTAAAGAAACTTAAAGATATGACTCTTCACTTGAGTAACTTCTTCACCTAGGGACATGATTCTTCACATGAGTAACTTCTTCACCTATCTAATTTATTATTATTAAAGTTTAATCCAACAAAATCCCCCCATAAACTTTAAATATTTCTTCCGTCTTTCATCCCCAACATCTTCTTACAATTTTCCAGCAACAATGTCGATAATGGCTTCGTGAAAACATCTCCGACTTGATCTCGGCTTGCCACATGAAGTAACTCAACCTTCTTTCCTTTTACTTGATCTCGGATGAAGTGGAATCTGACGTCGATATGCTTGCTCCTTTCGTGATTGACCAGGTTCTTAGCTAACTCGATTGCTGACTTATTATCTATTTGGTAAATCAGCCATCCAAATTGCGCTACCTGCGAGATCAATAGTCTGATTGTCTCCATTCTTGTAACGGGTGTAAACACTTCGTCATAGTCTATTCCTTCCTTTTGCTTATACCCTTTAGCTACCAGTCGGGCTTTATATCGTTCTACCTCTCCCTCAGTATTCATCTTTTTCTTATAAAACCATTTAACTGCAATGGGTCAACTTCCTTTTGGCAGCTCGGTCAACTCCCAAGTTTTATTCCGTTCAATGGCCTTGATTTCTTCATCCATGGCGATTTGCCATTTCTCATCTCGGATTGCCTCTTCAAATGTTATTTCTTCAGAATTTGTCAACAAAAAAACAAGGTGAGCTTCGTTGGTTGAATCATACAACTCCTGCAAACTCCTCATTCGGGGTTGTCTCATCTCGTCTTCATCAAATGTCTCACTTCTTGCCGGGATCCAACTTAGTGATCCTCCTTCCTTCTCTTCTTGTCGAGTAAGCGTCTGTCCGGGATCTGAGGTGACCTCGGATGAAGTGCTCCAATTCCATTCATCTTCTTCATTAACTTTCACATCTCGACTTATCATTACTTTCTTGGTGCCGGGATCCAACAACTTGTATCCTTTTGTCTTTTCGTCATATCCAATGAAAATAAATTTCCTACTCTTGTCTTCCAACTTGGTTCTTTGCTGATCAAGGACGTGTGCATAAGCCACACTCTCGAAGACTTTGAAATGGCCTACTGATGGCTTCTGACCCGTCCATGCTCCTCGCAATACCTTTTAAATGCATTTGATGTGTACTCCCCACCTCGGTCAGAACGGATCGACTTGATTCGCCTTCTAGTTGCATTTTCTATCATCATCTTAAAACTCTTGAATACTTCAAGCACTTTGGATTTTTCATCCAGCAAATACACCCAAGTTTTACGACTAAAATCGTCTATAAACAAGACAAAATACCTCTTTCCACTAAAAGACCTAGGAGAGATGGGTCCACACAAGTCGGTATGAATTAGTTCTAGTGGTTGTTGAGATCTGTATTTAGCCGTCTTTTGAAATGAACTCCTAGCATGCTTGCTTAGCACACATTCTTCACAAAATCTCTTTTCACAGTTCAAACTCGGCAACCCTTCCACCATATTATTGTTCATCATCTCAGCCAGGCCTTCGTAGTGAAGATGCCCAAATCGGTGATGCCATAAGGATACTTCATCACTCATCTCGGCTTGCAAACAGCCGACCTGCACACTCCTCAACATTAGTTTGAACATTCTATTTTTCTCCATCTGAACTCGAACTATCAAACATCCTTTTTTATCCTTCAAGAAGAGAACTTGGTCTGTCATGAGAACCAAGTATCCATTCTCCATCAGTTGTCCCACATTAAGAATATTACTTTTTAGATCGGGCACGTAATAGACATCTTGGATGCGCCCAATTCGTCCATCTTTCTACAAGAAACAAATCGTACCTCAGCCTTTGACATCAACCTTTGAAGCATCTCCAAACGAAACATGTACGGCTTCTATTTGTCTCAGATTACTGAACAAATGCTTATGCCCACACATATGATTGCTTGCACCAGTGTCTAGATACCATTCCATCTCGGATCCCTGGTTGACTTCACTTCTAGTCATCATCAGAATTCCTCCATCTCTTACTTCTCCTTCTGTAACAAGGTTTGAAGTTTCATTTCTTCTTTCATCTCAGCAATCCTTCGCAAAATGTCTGACTCGACCACAGTTGTAACATCTGTTCGAGTTGCAATCTCTCGAGTAATGTCCATACTTTTTGCATTTAAAACATTCTACATTTGATTGATTTGAATGTCGGCCTCTTCCACGACCTCGGCCTCGCCAATTCTGCCGACTTGATTCAGCCTGCTCCTTATTCCTTCCTTCTTGACCGCGGCCTCTACTACGGTGACCATCTCCTCGACCTCCATAGCCACGCCCTCTACCTCGAAAGTTTTGAGAATAGAGTACCTTTTCGTCCTTGATTGAAGCTTTTGTCTGGAGTGCTTGCTCCAGTAACTCTTCTTTCTTCTTTTTCTTTCTTTGTTCATGCGTGTGATAACCCTAAGTTATGGCATGGTTGGTACCATACCCCCCGCGCTGTCGCGCGGGGATTCACAGCAGAAAACCTGGTTTCTGTTGTGGCGCGGATCGCGCCAGGTTTGGCGCGGACAGCGCCAAGGTTTTCGCTGTGGCGCGGGTAGCGCCAAGGGCCGCGCGGATCGCGCCATAAGTGCCCTGGAAAACCAATTTTCACTGGTTTTTTCACGCGGACCGCGCCAGAGTTGGCGCGGGTGGCGCCAGAGGCATGGCGCGGATAGCGCGGGAGGTGGCGCGGGTCGCGCCAGACCTCGGGCAGGCCTATATAAATAGCTCATTTGAACGAAAATGGAAGAGGAAAAAGAGAGAGGAAGCCATTGATGAGTTACAGAGCTTTGTAACTTCTTCATCGTTCATCTAAACACCTCTGGCCCAACTGAGAAAGTGATCAGAGCCCCGAGATAAGAGTAAACCCCCGATTGATTCCTGAGAATAGCTGAGAAACAGTGAGATTTGATTTCTCTGAGAGAACCCTTGAGAGCTCGGAGTGTAAGGCGAAGGAAGCTTGGTTTGAGCAAGCTACCTTAGGGAAAGTGATTCCCTGGTGTTTCTGAACATCACAGAGGTAAGAAACTCGAGCTTTAACCGTTGGTTCTGTGTATTGGATTTTGAGGTTTTGGGGTTATCTTAAGGGGTGTTTTTGGAGGTGTTAGAGTCGTTTTTAGGCTCGGACTCTGTAGAGTATTATGCTCAGAGGACTGTTCTAAGGAAGTTAGAGCCTTGAATCATCATTACTGATGAAGTTTGATTTTGGCTCTGAGTATGTATGAGCAGAGATAAAAGACTAGTAATATGACTAGTATGAACCTTAGAGCAGTTGACAAAGTTGCTCAGGAGACTGTATAGATAAGATTGACCGGTTAAAACTGGTGATAATGAGAAGTTGGGTTTAGGCTATTGTAAGCAAAGATATGCTTTATATTAGCCTGACCAGAGTCTTTGCAGAGACTCTGTAGCCTGGTATAAACTGAGAGGGATCCTGTTGAGGATCAGATGATCACTTGTATAGTGATTAGTTTATGTTTAGAGAAAGGATGATAGTTCCTTTCGTTTAAACGTCCTAGAACTGTATTTGATGTGTTATGTATTGGTTCTTGTGTAGGACGTGAGCTTGATAGCTCTGGTGGTGTTGACCACGAGGCCGGGAGAGCCGGTGATCTGTCTAGAGCAGGTAAGCTCTTGATTCTTGAATGTATTCCCTTTTGTTGTGTTCAGCCATTCACCAATCTGAGGTGATGGTTCTGTTATGTTGTTATGCATATGTTGTTGATTGGTTGTTGGTCAGATTGGCTGCTGAATGATGATTGTGCCCTATGAGAGGGTGATGACTGTAATTTGGATTGTGATGCTTGTCTTTTGATTTGGATCCAGAGATGGATGATTATGATTTGCTTTAGTTGGAGATAAGCATGATTGATTGTGGAATCCTATGGTAATAGGATAGATGACAGGTGATGGTTATAGGCCTGACATGAGATGTTCCTGTAAGATAGAGGCCGGCCCGGTATATAGGAGTCCTCCAGAAGTGGTTGTACCTATATATTTTCGGGGTGCCTATGATAGAAGCCGGCCCGGTATATAGGAGTCCTCCAGACGTGGTTGTACCTATATATATTTTCGGGGTGCTTCTGATAGATAGTAATTATTGAGACAGGATATGAGTTGTAGCTCATGATAGGGGAGCCGGCCCAGTATATAGGAGTCCTCCAGACGTGGTTGTACCTATATATTTTCGGGGTGCTTCTGATAGATAGTGATTTCCTGCCATGAGATGTCCTAGTATATATTGGATCCTTTGTGAGTGGGGATCGGCATATATATCTAGATGAAAGCATATGCAGGATGATGATAATAGGCGGTAGATGATGATGATATGTGGTAGATGGTGATGACTATCGGAATCACATAGATATGGACAGATGGTTGTACATTGATTGCCTATGTGTTGATTGAATGAAATAAATTGATGATAATCATGATAATTGTGATGTTTTTGTTTGTGTATCTGTTGTCAGTGAACCAGGGGAAGGAAATACCTTCAAGGGCCCTGAGTTTACTGAGATTTTATATCTCACCCCGTTTGTGGGACTTATATTTCAGGTGATTCATCAGGAGAAGGAGCAGATAGATCCCAAGGCAAGAAGCCTATGCAGGGATAGTTGCTGCTGATAAACCTTAGGCTTAGATGACATGAGCTGGTGGCTCAGATGTTTTGTACTTAGCCTTTGGTTTGTTTTGATGTACCCTGATGGGATATTTGTGTGGTTGTATTGTACAGAGGAACTTTGATGTATATTCACCATATTATAGTGTACAGTGTTATGATAGTGACCCTTGATGATGTCACTCTTTAGTTATGCTTCCAAACTGTTTAAACTCTGATTGATTATCACCCTTGTATGTGATTCTGTGGTTAGTAATGACCCTTCCAGCTGAGGGGGCGTTACAATGCGCCTCCAAGGAACCAGCAAGTTCGTCAACGGTAAGCGTTGCTAGGTCCTTTGACTCCTCAATCGCACATACAATATTCTCGAAGTCGTCAGTGAGAGACCTCAGAATTTTCTCCACCACTCTGGCATCAGACAACACCTCTCCATTTCTGTTTAGTTAATTTACCACGGTCTGGACCCGGGTGATGAAACCGGATACCCCTTCTCCTTTCTTCATTTTCATTCCTTCCAACTCTCCACAGAGAGTTTGAAGTCGAACCTGTCTGACTCGATCGGCTCCCTTGTAGACATTTGCAAGAATTGTAAAATATAGGAACACTTCACACTTAACCAAGAGGGGGGTGAATTGGTTAAACCTTGGTAAAATAAAAATTCTTAATACAAAATCAGAGTTTTCCTTAGGATCTTTATTACTTTTGAAACCAAGAATACTTATTCAATCAAATGTTCAGCCCAAGGTATCCAATAGCTCAAGATTAAATTGATAAGCAAAGCAAGACAATCAAGATGGACAGGAAATAATCAAGAACGAAATTAAAATCAAAGCACAAGAGATTTATACTGGTTCACTTCAAAC
>QARZ01040282.1:40823-72983 GCA_013407115.1 Glycine latifolia | reverse complement strand
GAGTGACGGAGATTGGAATTAATTTGTTTGAAATGAGAGACTTGCGCAAGAGAATGAAAAAAAAGCTTAAAATGGACTTCAAAAAGGGAGGTTTTGAAGACATTGATACAAAGACGGTTTTTATAAAACCGCTGTTGTTCAATTCATTTTATTTACGATTTTGCCACCGCATACCTTTCAAAGACGGGTTTAAAGGAACCGTCGTTGCTTTGACATCGTAAAATGATCTTTTTGTAGTAGTGGAGGGAGCACAATCTCGTATATGAGTATCATCTATTGCACCAATACAATCCCTAAAATAAGGACAATATCTAGCATCTTTCATAATCTCATCAGGGGTATCTCTAAATGATGGATCAACAGGCTTAATTATTTCATTTGCAAACAAACACACATCTTCTAAGACACTATGAAAATGTCTAGATATTGTTTCACCTGAATGTTGAAATCTTTCCTCACAATTACGAACAGAACTTGGTTGACTCAACATGTACAAAAACAAGCCAACTTGCTCATAAATTCCGAAATTTGAGTTTTCTTTAAGTTGTACTTGATTTCCAGGATATCACATAATTCAAGAAAGACAAGTTTCTTCATTCTAAACATTTGATAACAACATATTGGATGACCATTTAGAATTTCAGATATCCAACGATGGCCATTCATGCTTGAATCTCTACATGGATTTTTCACAACATAATTCATGAAGTAATTGGTAACATTAGCTACCGCAAGCATCAACACTTTGTTCATCGTAATGTGATCGTCATCATTAGATGAAGAGTCATTTGATAATAATGATGAAGGCATCATGTAGAAGGAAAAAAAAAGTCATAACACAACTGAAAATAAAAATCAAGAGCCAAACCATAACCAATATTCAAAGCATAACCCAAATTAAAAACAAAGATTCATGACATAACCAAGGTTCATAACCAAGCAAAACTAATAAGTGTCAGATAGACAAGAAACTGAGGAACTTGTGCTCAATTGTCAAACTTGATGCATCCAAGTTGTAGTTCAGGATCTTCTAAAGCACAAAGGTAATCCTGTTTGCCCTTTTTTTCATAAGTCTAGTGGCTTTGTAAAATAGTTCACTTCCACGCTCAAGTCCTGGTAGATCTTTCAACTTTGCTACACGTGCAGTAATGCTAGTTGGGTCTTGAGCAAATACACTAGATTCAAAATGTTTGAATAACACGATCTAATTGTGAGGAAAGCTTGGAAGCAACCCCAATTCTTTTGTCACCCTCTCTTCCTCTTTTCCTCTGTCCACTTTCCTTCGCTGAAGACGTTGTTTGAGTTGTCATGTCTATCTCAGGCTCATTCACTTCAATCTCAGTGTTATCATCAATGTTATCATTTGTCTCTTCTGTTCTTGTGTTGAATCCTTCATTTTGTCTTGAATCTTCAGATGGTGCATATGCTGCAAAACCAGTAGCAATAGTACCCTTAAAGAGAAATTTTATCTCAGGTAAGAATTTGAGACCTTGGTCTCTAAACTTTGCTACTTCAGGATCCTCCCATAAAATCAAAAAAATAAGAATGATCATATATATTTGACACATAAATTACAATATTATTGAAATGTGTACGAACTATATGACCTAAACACTTGGTCTTCAGTTTAGTAAGCAAGAGCAGCATTAAGCAGTAAATAACTTCCATAAAACAATGTAACTCATCAATCTTCCCCAAACAAAGAAATTTATTTAGATCACATATACCCGCTGAAAAATATAAGCATATTGTCATGAAGAAACCAAACTACTTAAAACCTTAAAGCTTAAAATGATGCCAAGTCAAAAACAAAGCTCTCTAAGCTTAACTCAAAAGGTTAACAAACCAAACACTAGCAAGTGGGCAGCTGACAACCAAAATCGAATTGACTAATATACAGACACAAACAAAATACAACACAAAAATGACAAACCAAAAGTTACAAATTTAAATTCAAATCACATACATTAAAAAGGAAATTGCATGAATCTAAGCATACTATAAATTATCTCCAATTGCATCAAAAGGAATTTGCATGTAAACTACACGTGTCATGACTTTTAGGTGGAAGCTCTCAAATGAAATTCAAAATCGAAAAATATAAAGGTTTGATAATAAGTTTTATTAAGAAATAGAGTTCTTTAATTGATAATGTGAACCGATATGCATCTAATAGTTATATCTTTTTTTAATCCTGTATACTACTGCAAGTTAAAAGTATAATAGTTTTTTTATAAAAATTAAAAATAATTTAATATCAATTTTAAGTAAAAAATTATTTAAGTGGATATATATATATATATATATATATATATATATATATTATTCTTTAATCTGTACACCTAATTAATAGAATAAAAAAATATAATTGTATTGAGAATAAAAGCATTATATGAACGTCTATGCAATGTAATCTTGTTCCATGCAAATATAATACCCTATTTCTAATATGCAAAAATTATAAGTACAAACTTCTACTCGGATGTGATTTTTCATGTCAACTAGCTTTGTGAAACTTATCCAACCTAATGATTTAAATATAAAGGTTTTATTTGTCAATGTTCTTAAGATATTAGTTATGAAAATAAAACAAAAAAGTATTTATTGTAAAAATAATAAAAATGTATAAAAAAATCATGAACATAATTTTACATGTCTTAATTTTTTTAATTCTTTAATCAATACACCTAAAAATATTTGTAAAACATTTGTCTAAATATAATAGCAACAGTTAATAATACATGCACTTGCAGTGGCATATATCTACTAATTGATGTCAAACTTGAGGTATGAATAAATGCTGCAAGAGTCTTGAAGTATAAGTCACATTCATACGCGGAATTTGAAGGAATATGCACGAAAAGTTATAGTGCACTCCCAGTCTTTTTGAAGCTGGTATAGCTGAGGGTCATCGTGTGGATAAAGTGGGTAGAGATATAAGAATTTTGTTCTTCCATATGTAATTGAGGGGAATATGTCTTAATAGAAAATAAAACCTATAAAAGCAGAACCATCTAACTTGATTTTAGCATCAATTGATAAAACTATCAAACTCACTTAAGCCGGCACAAAAACAACTTAATAGAAAATGCCTTCCAAGACGCTTCAATGGAGATCCTTAGTATTTGGTTGTTTCAAGGCCACCAAGAACCAATCCTTGGAATCTCCAAACATAGTTTTCAAGAAAAAGTTTCTATCATGAGTGATTTGTCCAATTCTCTTGTGGGGTCAAATCTTCGTATTTTCACCTACCAAGAGCTCTATGAGGTAATTACACACAACTTCAGCAAATCCAACTATCTTGGGGAAGGTGGGTTTGGGAAGGTGTATAAAGGATTTATTGATGACAATCTTAAGCATGGATTGAAAGCTCAGACTGTGGCAGTAAAGGCCTTAAACTTGGATGGAAAACAAGGCCACAGAGAGTGGTTGGTAAGAATCTACTGAACCATTCAAATTTTAATATCATTAATCCATATTAATTCCTCTGTCTTTCAAGTGATGAAGTTGACTGATTCATTTTTTTTTTGTACAGGCTGAAATAATCTTTCTGGGGCAATTGAAACATCGCCATCTCGTTAACCTAATTGGCTATTGCTGTGAAGATGAGCATAGGCTTCTTGTGTACGAGTACATGGAGAGGGGCAATCTAGAGGAAAGCTTTTCAAAGGTACACATCATATATGCATGCCTTTGCTCTCATTATGAAAGAAAAAGGGAAAAACAAGAACTGAAACAAAACAACACTTAGAACATTTTCTCTATACAATTATTGCTTCGATGATTTCTTACAAAAGGGTTTCCCTTCTAAAATGCAGTTTATTTATCAGCCTTGCCTTGGCTAACAAGAATCAAAATAGCAATTGGGGCCGCAAAGGAACTTATGTTTCTTCATGAAGAAGAGAAACCAGTCATATATAGAGATATCAAGGCCTCAAACATTCTATTAGACCCTATAAGTCCTCACTAGCCTTTTTGTTCACTAAATCATATTTGTTAGCTAATTAGAATTTACACAAATTGACATATATACACCCATTTTCTTCAGGATTACAATGCCAAGCTCTCTGATTTCGGTTTAGCAATAGATGGACCGGAAAAAGACCAAACACATATCACAACTCGTGTGATGGGTACACATGGTTATGCTGCCCCTGAGTACATCATGACAGGTATTGTATTCCTTACGATGGCAGTTCGAAGTCGGTTGCCTGAAGACCGTCGTCGTTGATAGCACAGTGGCAATTACGTAAATAAAAGAAACATTTCAAAGACGGTCATACTGAGACCGTATTTGAAACATCAATACGATGTCGGTTTTGCACACACCCGTCCTCATTTTTGTGTAATCAAAGACGGTTTCACGAAGATCGTCTTTGTAGTGTATGTGTTATTAACCAAAATGATAGCGTTTTCATGTTTTAACTCGTCTTCGTCTCCATGTGAGCTCATTGTTGCGTCCTCGTTTTTGTGTAATCAAAGATGGTTTCAGGAAGATCATATTTGTAGTGTATGTGTTATTAACCAAAACGACAGCGTTTTCATGTTTTAACCCGTCTTCGTCTCCATGTGAGCTCATTGTTGTTTTGTGTCTTTTACCTCGTTTAATGAGCTTCAATTAATTAGGCCTGACCCTCAATCGTGCCCTAGTGACCTTTGTCTCCATTTTCGATTTCAAGCCTGACTCGCTCGCAATTGGTCTTTGTCCTGAATTCAGAGGTGACGTCTCATCGTGGTCCAAGTTAACTACGTCATAGGCCATCAAAGGTCTACATCCTGCATCTAGCGCCCCCATCGTGTGACTTCATACCCATACACCTTAGCATTAGTGCAATGTTTTGTGTAAGTTCCTTTTAAACCGTCCATGAACCAACTTATAGTCATAATATATGTCTACCAATTTATATTGTTAACTTAACCATCTTCGAAAACCTAATTTGACCCTTTACGGCATTTGAATCCTTTGTGTATTATTGATATATTTTGGTGGTTGATTTTATATATATTAGCATTACTGATGTATTGTACCTCAGCATTACTCATGTCCTGGGGTGTTCATGTCATTCCTGGGTTTGGTTTTGTTTATTTTACTCACTATGGAATTTAGTATTTGGTTTGTATGATTTTATAAGTGTTTTAAGTTTTAATAAGGTTGCCATTGCTTCCAATGCCTAATGTTATTCATTTTGTTCATGCCTTAAGCACTCTAAAATTACTATCGTGCATATACTCTAGTATTGAAGTTGTATTAATGTTTACTTGTGGTTGTCGAGGAAAGAAACTAAAAGGTATAATAATGTATCATGGATCCAAGTTGTATTAATTATTAGTTGGATCCCATGGAAGACAACCCATAAATCTGATCCAAAACTGAACTGCACCCCAAATTACACATGAAGCCACCAAAAAAACTCACCCATTTTATGTAAACGAGACCAGCGAAAGCTGCCAAAGATGTAGAAGCAGACCTTGCACCATGACAACTGAGGACCACTTGATTGTCTGCTGAGAACCGTCTTAGTAAGTCACATTCTAAGACGGTTCTTTGCCATAACCGTCTTAGTTTCATGTAAAAAAAAATTTAAACACATAAACAAAGACGATTCTAAGATAAGAACCATCTTTGAATGCGACTTTCTAAGACGGGTCATCAACCGACGTCAAAAGTGTTAGTTATCAACGACACCCATAACAAAGACGATTGTGGAACCAACGTTGAAAGGGGTAAATAACCGACGTAGAAAGCAATTTTTGTAGTAGTGCATTTCAAACCAACCCCGTTGATTTCATTAATTGAAACCAAGGTTTTAAATTGCGGTTACATTGACTCAAAAACTTTGATATTGTGGCCACTGAAATCATGATCACAGACCGTTTTATAAAACCTTGATCAAAACCTTCAATTAATTGATTATATTAATACTTTTTTTTTCTTCATTATGCCATTTAACAACCATGAATGATGTATACAGCTTTGGAGTTGTTTTCTTAGAGCTCCTCACAGGAAAGAAGTCTGAGGATAAGAAAAGACCCACCAAAGAGCAAGATTTGGTGGAATGGGCAAGGCCATTGTTGAAGGATTCCCATAAACTAGAAAGAATAATGGGCACAAGACTTGAGGATCTGTTGCAGGGTGTTTTGGTTTATCTCTGCAGAATTAGTTTTTTCATTTCCTTTTTCCCCTATCAGATGCCAGTGCATAACATTTATAACATGACTCAAACATGATTTGATAATTTGCTTTGATGCATAATTATATTTTGGGTTTTCAAGAAAAAAGAGAGTCAAAATGTAGCAGATTTAAGCTTCACACATGTTTACAGTTTACACAACAAGAAGCACAAGGTGATCTTTATGATCAAATGACAAGAATAAAATGAAAATATCAAGTCTTCATACATGATCAAAAGAATTACATAAGATGTTTTCCAAATGACCAAACATAAACATAAAAATATATTATCGGTATTACAGCCAGAATATTGGCACAACAGATTCAGTTCACAAAGTAACAAATGCATGGATTTTTAGATATTTAATAAAGCCAAGCATAAGCATATTGGGCAGGGGAGGTAGTACCAGTGTGGAAGCATGAGTAGAATGCGTGACATAACAAATCACAATGACCATCTTGTTGCACCACTTATGGAAAAAGCAAACCAATCATTTGGTTCTATTGAATTTGAATCTTATCATTTTCTTTCTCTCTTGCTTTTTTCAATGAAAATTTATCATTTTCACATTGACTAGCCTCTTAGACATTTTCAGTTTGTCACTACTCGCTATAACTCATCAATTCGGCTAGACCCCTAACCTAACCCATGGTGACATACAGTTTAAGTTTAACATGATTGTATACACTAAAGATGGGCTGTAAATAAATCTTGACTGGAAATTTCCATTACTTTAGAAGGTACATTTTTTTCTTGAAAGTTTTTATCAGTTCAACAACGTATGAGTAAAGAATGCTTCAAAAATATCCAAAATGGTTTAAGGCTTACAACAATTTCATATGTAAACATTTGTAATCAATAAGTGAAAGCCAAGCATAAGCAACAAGAATATTAGTTTAATAGTACACACCTGAATTTTGGCTTCCCACCATTCATCACTAGCAGCACTGATTTTCTTTTGTCCATCCCAGCCAAGACCAGTGTCCTTCCCAATAAGCTTAGCCCATAATTGTCATTCCTTTTTTAAAGAATCCAACCTATTTCTGAATTGCTTATATTCATATGTCAAATTTGTTGCCTTATTGAACTTTTCTGCAATATTTTCCCAACCAAGCTTAGTCAAGTGGTTGTGAGGTTTATTTCCAGCATTCACCTCTTCTATGCACACTCTTAGCAGAATCTCAATCTTTTTATCACACCATTCTGTTTTCTTTCTTTTCACAAGAACTTGATTGAGGACATTTCACAAGTTTAAGAAATAGAAACAGTGATAAACATTCAAGAATATTTAGGGAACACCTCTTAATCTCCACAAGAATATGTTCAAGGGATCAAAATTCATAATAGTTAATGAGACAAACAAAAGCACAACCCTAATCAATAATAATTCAAAATTTAAACGAGAAGAAAAAGAAATTGATGAAGAAATTGTTAACATTTGATGTTAACAAGCAAAAAAGAAGAGATGAAGAATGATGATCTGAAGAGAAATAAAAAAAACAGAAGAAAGATTGAGGAACAGAGGAGCGAAAGAAACATATCTTTGAGCGAGGAAAACGTAGACCTTCAAGCGAGGAAGTGCAGAACCCTCGGGCAAGGAAGTGCAAAACCCTCGATGAAGAAACGTAGAACCTCAAGGGAGGAAGACGCAAAACCATTAGAGGAGAAAGTGAGAAAAACGGTTCAGAAATGAGGAGGGTAGCTTTGTCATTTTCAAAATTTTTAAGGACATTATTGTCCAAGCTTAATTTAGGGAACAAATTCCCGAAAAGTAGCATTTCCATAAGTTAAAAATTTGAACTTTTAAAAAAAGGTCTGCTGGCATCTTTTACTTTTATAAAAGTAAAAAAAATTTAATAACCAAACACTCTTAAAAAATAAAAAAGATCTTTTTCTAGTAGATAAGATGTTAAAAGATCTTTTGAACTGCATCCAAACGGACCCTTTAGTCTACCACGTAAAGATTTCTTGATTTATTCAAAATCTTAACAATTGCCCCACTATACCATTTCCCTCTTCATCACATCATCTACGTTGTTTGTAGTAGAACAAGCCCACAAGCCACTTTCCAATATATAAACTATATAAAGCTATCCAATAACTTCATTGGAAAGTCATACTTTAACAACATAAGTTTTCTCTTCTTTGCCGTTCTTCTGTTTCCCTTTCCAATTTCCAAGAGGCAGATAACCCATGTTCTTTGTACGCAATATATTGTTTGAGTGACTACTTCCACTTCAGTGTTATTTATTAACTTGTACTTTACTACAAGCCTTGTATATATATATGCTAAAAGGGTGCTATCTCAGTACAACTATGCGTTTGCTAAAAGTTGTGTATTTTGCATTCTTTACTTTATGTTTGGGGAATAGTTAAGGTTGAGCTTGATTTAGTTAAGGATAAGAGAAGAACTTAGACATGGAGAAGAGTATTGAGCTCTGTTCTGTGCAAATAAACAAAGAGGAGGTATACAGATTTCTTTACTTTCAGTCTTGATTTTATTTTACTCCATGGTAATAATGAAAACACTAAAATCAACATAACTAATTGAATGATGGATATACTTCGACTAAGGATGTTTTAATCTAAATCTCTGGTAATTTGTTTAGTCACACATATACATAATTGTATACTCACATATGCACATTATGTATCTTTAAGTTTGAATTGTTGTTCCTTTCTGAAGCAAGCGGGCTTGAAATAAGTTGAGCCTGTAGAAAGAGATGAAGGGGATGTTTTATGCATTTGTCCATTCTTATGAGCTATATGGCAATGTTTTGGAGGGTGATGATTCTAAGTTTCATGTGTCAAAGAGGGTAGATGAGAACAACTTTATGCTACGAAAGGAGAATTTCCTATAAAGGATATAAGGTAATTAAAATAGCATTTAACACAGATAGAATGAGAAAATTGTTTTCCTTGATTCTATACTTTTAAGTACGTGGAACCAAAATGGACAATTTTTTTTACCCCATTTCGTGTACTTTTATATTTTTAAAATGTGCCAAACATAAATAGAACACATGTTATGATACACACACGTCCATCCACCAAACACTACCTAAGTTATAGTAATTGAAGATTAGTAATCTTTGGTTGCTCTTTGGATTGTCTTGAATATTTATCTCCATATCAAATGATACACACACTATTCTCCCATGTTAATTGCTCAATGGCAATATGCTGTGACTTGCAAGGATAATGCAGAGAGATTTTCTTATGAAGATTTATGGCACAATCTGTTATGTGATATTAAAAACTTTTTGAGATATTTGTAACTCTTTTTAGCTAATTCTGACAAGCTCCGTGATCAAATTTTGGCACAATCAGTTATGTGATTATAACTTTTTGAGTTAGTACACTACTACACAGCGTGCCTTTTACGACACAAGTACAACGACGGTTGTACGTAAAACGTCATAATATTATACACGGTGGCAATTTTGAAAATATAGCAAACATTCGGAGGACTTGAAACGTAAAAATGACGCCGGTTTCTAAGTAAACCATCATTGTTATCAATATTCAAAAATGGTTTTGCCAAAACCATCTTTGATTGAGAGTGTCAATTTTTAATGACTCGTGCCCTAGCTAGCTCTTGCCTCTTTCACTTCGTTCGACTTCGACTTCACGAGGGGGAACAAGCGAGGCATGGCAGGCAAAAAGAAGGACGTGTAGTTCTACGAGTCATTCTCCTTTGACGGCACCGAGTACGCCATAAACGACATCGTATGCCTCCAGAGAAGGATCGACGGCGACGGGCCCCACATCGGGAGGCTGATCAAGATCGAGAGACCCGAGACAAGTCAAGGAAGGTGAAGGTGTAGTGGTTCTTGCGCCCCGCCGAGATCCGCAAGTAGTTGGTTGGGATCGAAGTGAAGTCGAACGAGTTGTTCCTTGCGTACGGCGGCGATGGCGCCAAGGGCTTCGCCTATGTCAATCCTTTGGTATGTTTTGGATTCTTAATCTCTGCTCTGTCATTTTGAGTGTTTGCTTCCAATACTTTGGTAAGTTTCAGATTTTGAACCTGTTTTCTTCCAATAAATAAACTTCCATTCTTCTTCTAGAACTTGTGTTTTCTTCGTGTAACAGTTTCTGTTTGAACGAGTCTGCAACTCAAAACCAAAGATTTGAAATCTTCAGCTCGTTTTCCTACTTCCCTGGTTTCCACCTTTTGTTATAATTTTTTCTGGTTTTTGAGTGTTTGATTCATTCTGTGGTTTGATAATATTAACAACGCAAAGAATGTGACTTTATTAACTCTGGTTTTTCTTTTTCAGTTGTCAATGAAGAGTGGAGGAACAACTGTTCACAGAGGGATGAAGACACTATGAAGAGAACCAAAACAGGTTCAGTACCCATACCATTCCTAAATCCACCTACAATTTTAGAAATCTTCGATTTTTTCTTTTTTTCACCTTATTTTTGTCTCCTACTATGTCTCTGGGAGAGATAATTTATACTTTAATGCAGAGAGAGCAAAGAGGAGACACTCAGATAGAATGCGGCAAGGTAAAATGGACGATGATTTGTTAATTTTGCTAGTTTATGCCCATGATGACAGTGTCTTGAGTTGTTGTTGATGGTTTATGCAGAAACATACCTAAGCTTTGATTTATTTTGTCCAGATCTGCTCTATTTCTGTACATTAGTAGTTTCATATGCCAGGTGAATTTATGATTTCCTCTTTTAATGAAGTTCAAAATAACCTTCAATATACATGTATGTTGATTTCAATTCTAGAGCTATCGTGCAATAACTTCACATTTCTTCCTGAATGCATCAAAGAATATCACTCTTTAATATTACTTAATTTGGATAATTGTCAGCATCTTCAAGAAATTAGAGGGATTCCACCAAATTTAGAATATTTCTCGGCTGGAAATTGCAAATCCTTGAGTTTCTGCTGTACAGCCATGTTATTGAATCAAGTTGTTTTAAATGTATCTTTTGATTTGATAATTTAATAATTGATAATGTAGTTAATGTTGCTAAACTTATGCATTATTTATGACTATCAGGAACTACATGAGACTGGAAACACCATGTTTTGTTTGCCAGGAACAAGGAGTCCAGAATGGTTTGAGCAACAAAGTATAGGTCCATCATTATCTTTCTGGTTTCGTAACAAGTTCCCTGTCATGGATCTCTATTTTCTAATTGGACCAATGGGTAAGGACTCTATTTTGTTTAGACCCATCATGACCATTAATGGCAACACAATCAAGATACAGTTAACTAAAAAGAGGTGTTGTTTAGACTTCAGAGCATTAGATTATCATATACTTATCATTGGTACAAAATACATGAAGTTCGAAGAGTGTATAGATAAACCTCTCACAAAAAATTAATGGAATCATGTGGTGGTTTCCATTGGTATTGAACCAACCCCTAAGGATGTGATTGTCAAGCAAACTGGACTCCATGTAATCAAACCAGAAAGTAGCATGGATGATATTCAATTCACCAATCCTTATAAGAAACCATCCTTTAAAGAGAAGCAAAGATTGGTGGACATAGTTGATTGTCATAGACAATTTATGCAGCAGCAAACCACTTTGGTTTCATTAAAACCACATGTGAGACAGGGCAGAGAGTCATTTTCATTGCTTCCACCTCAAGCATGCAAAATAATATGAATTGGGATTCAAATTCAACTGGAATAAGTAGCACTTTCAGTGTCCAGGGTATTGGATTCGTTTATGGAATTTCTTTCTTTATGTGCATTTACTATTACCAATTTGTCTTTTCCAGTAAATTTTGCTCATCTAATTAAATAAAGGAAACAGAAAACAAGTAGCAGGGCTAGAGTGCTCTTGTGGTGCATTATTAATTTTTTTCCTAGGCCTGCAGAAATTTAAATGATTCCAGTTTGTTGTATAAGTAAATTAGAAGAATTTAAATTCTTCTAGATGATGAATTAGAAAAAAAAAACATTATTTTTAGCAGTTGATTTAATCAATATTTTGACTTACTAACTTGAAACAAATTATTCAAATTTATTATCCCAACAAGTTATGAAACTGCATCACAAAATTTAGGCAAAAAATTACAAATATAACATTTTTAATAAAAAATTAGGAATCTGTGGTAGTTTGAAATGTATTTGGGGATCTATAACAAGCAATCACGCCCAGCCCAGACGCGACCAAACACGCCCTACCCAGGTGTGATTCAACCCCAACCTTGCCCCACCCAGGCGTGTTCAAACACGCCCCCAGGAGACGTGATTCAACCACCAGTCATGCCCCCAGGAGACGTGACCCTGCTCCTTTATTTAAACCCCAAATTCAACATTTTACTCCACTTCTGCATCTCTCTAGCTTTGCTCTAACTTCTCTCTAGATTTTCGAGGCTTTGTGCAGTGAAACTCTGTCAGTCAAGTAAGTGCTGCTCGAATATATGCTTTTTAAATTATATGAAATATATTATATTATTGTCTTAGAGAATTGTTATTGATCTAAGAAATTGTTAGTGACTTATATTAGAAATAGTTAGTTGTAACATTTTTTTAGCAATATAGTTAGTTAGTTATAACATGTTTATTGGCTTCGAAAATTATTAGTTAATGAGCTAGGTTATCATTAAGGACGTACGTAGCTAAGACATAGGTTATCATTAAGGACGTACCTAAGATATATGTTTATTAGCTTAGAATATTATCAGTTAGTGACGTAGGTTATGACCTAGGTTATGATTAAGAACCTACGTAAGACATACATAATCAATTTTTAAAAATAATTTTTATTGCAAATTAAATAAATTATCATAATATGATTATAAAATTTTAGCGATATAGTTTGTTAGTTGTAATATGTTTATTAGCTTAGAATATTATTAGTTAGTGACCTAGGTTATGATGTAGGTTATGATTAAAGACCTACCTAAGGCATACATAATCAATTTTTAAAATAATTTTTATTTTAAATTAAATAAATTACCATAATATGATTATAAAATTTTAGCGATATAGTTTGTTAGTTGTAATATGTTTATTAGCTTAGAATATTTTTAGTTAGTAACTTAGGTTATGACCTAGGTTATGGTTAAGGACCTACGTAAGACATACATAATCAAATTTTAAAAATAATTTTAATTTCAAATTAAATAAATAATCATAATATGATTAAAAAATGTGTAGCATATTATTATCGCCGAGTCATCGTCATCTAAGTCACCTCATTCTGGTTCTGACCGTGAGCATGAGCCTACCGATCCCACGACACATGTTCTGCCCGACCCATATAGATGGGATGTACTTAGGAGGCGCAGGCAGCGCACCCATATTTCACAAGCTGTTTGGAATGAAGAAACAAACAGAGAGCTAAGAATTTGTCGCGGAGGTAGACCTAGTGGTGGACCCCGACCTGACGATATTCCAGACCTAGTCGCACAATATTTGACTGAGGCTGATTTCATACATGTGGCTCACATAAAGTATATGCAGGTATTGATTACGAATATTGTTATGTTTAATGTGTTGAAATTTTAATGTTCAAATTGTTGGTTTCATGCATAGTGTAATTTGAACTTATAAATTGATAAGTTACCTATATTTTTTAGATTGATGCTGGTCTTATCAGTGCTATGGTTGAGCGGTGGAGGCCAAAGACACACACTTTCCATATGCTGCAGGGTGAGATGACAATTACCTTGCAAGATGTGGCAGGTATTCTAGGATTGCCTACTGATGGGCAAGTGGTTACCGGACAGACTTACACAAATTGGGCAGAATTGTGTAATCAAGTTTTTGGTAACGGCCCTGATGCGGCCACTAAGTTATCCACCGGTAGTCTAAAGTTATCATATTTTGACAGCGTGTATCCTTCATGGGATGCAGTTGCTGGTAACCCTCAGAATGTGATATACTTCACAAAGGCTCACATAGCACGAATGTTAGGATCTTGGATCCTTTGCGACAGATCAGGGGGGAGCGTAGTAGGATGTCGCTACATCACCTTACTTGGTGGTGATTTTGCCGATATTGGTAGATATAGCTGGGGGTCTGCGGTTCTAGCAAACTTGTTTAGACAGTTGTGCGAATGCACAAACCCCGATAGAAAAGACATTGGTGGCTGCACTATTTTGCTTCAGATTTGGGCGTGGCTCAGATTTCCACCAATTGCTCCCCCATTGCCTGATCCGTATGAGCCAGACCACCACTTCGGACACAGGTATGTTTATTTTGTATTACTTGAAACATCATGTATTTATGTATACAACAATTAACAATTGAATGTTGAATTTGGATATTAGATTTAATGCTCTAGGTCGCTTGAGCATGAACTCACTGAATTGGTATCGAGACATACTAGATGGCTTAACTAGAGATGAGGTATCCTTTTTTTAATGAAATATATTTATTTAAAATGGGTGTGAATATGCAACTGACTCCTATATATCATATGCAATTGTGTAGGTGGTTTGGCAACCTTATGGAGATTACGATTTTTTGGGTGCATATCCTGACACACAGCATTTGTGGATGGCTAGGACACATATTATTTTTTTTTTCACATTGCTGAGTATTCCCAGCCTGATAGATGCATAAGGCAATTTGGGCAGGATCAACCAATACCTCACAGTCCTGGAAAATTGAAAGGTGTCCATGATTATACCCTTCGGGGTAAAACTCAAGAAAATTGGGCTCGCAAGCTAAGAAAATTTATACAGAGATGGAATAGGAGAGTTTAACATGTTGAAGTGCCTCCTGCAATACATGGTCTTATGTCACCGAACCATGAGTACATGGTTTGGTATAGACTTTCCGGCAAGCGATATGTGACCAAGCGGGGTGCCAAATTAGCATGTTGTGTAAGTTATTTACTCAAAGTCTTTTTTTTTACCATTATGTTATATTTTTGTTTATGTATATCTGCTATGAGTTATAGGTTGATGGTCTGGAGAATTTGTATTTTGTCACGACGGCTGAGCAATTTGGGATCCACAGTTTGGAATATGTACACAATGAAGTAGGTCGCCTAATTGCTGTTTTTAGAGAGTCCGCTCGGGTGGAGGAGGCAGGTCCAGAGACACCCCTGACGCAGCTTCCAGAGGAGCCACAGTTATCCATCGACATTGGGCATCGTGCAAAAGAGGGTCGAGGGTTAGGACGTCATCGATGACCTATTCCACTAGTTCCTGAGCCTATTCATGCACCCAGGCCATGCATGAGTGGATGGATTAGGCCACCCTACATAGGTCATGAATACGGTGTTCATTAGACATATTACGACCCTACGCAGGTGAAGGCTCATACATATTATCAGCCAGAGGCCCCACCGATGGACACACAGAGTCAGCCTGCATATTATGTCAGTCCAGTAGCGATGCCATGCGGGGATCAGGCAGGGAGCAGTAGCATGGGACCTCAGTCGTGGGATGATGTAACTATTGAGGAGATGTATAACCAAATAGATTTTTCACCACACCAGTCAGACTATCGTCCAGACCTGCCGGTCAAGGACACTCCTCCTACATATCATATGCAACAACCTTCTCCTGCTCCACAATATTCGTGTGGACGTGGTAGATGCACATTGCCAAATCGGCAGGCGAGTCATCAGCAGTGGCCTCCTGCTTCATAGACTTTATATTTTGTTATTTTATTTGGTTTCCATGATTATGTTTAGCTATATAATTGTTAAACAATTGTTGGGTGTTTGAATGTTTTAATTTCATCGGTTAAATTAAGTGACATGAGTGGCTTCATATTAAGGTTGGTTTATTTTCAAGCTACAAAAGAAAAAAGATCGAAAACACATGACGATTATGAAATATAACAACAACAAAAAAACATGATGGACAACATTAAGTAAATCAAGAGGTAGATGGACGACTAGGACAATTTCGACGGTTATGACCAGGTAATCTGCATATACCACACCTAATACGACTTTGACTAGCTTCAAATTCATCCATCTCATTGCGTATTCTAGTTGACTTTGGACGATCCTTTGCACGCAACCTAGACTTGTCAGGTATAACCACTGGATCTGCACTAGGTGGAATTCCTTTCTCATTACCAATTGGCTGCCATGGAAAAGAGTATGCTTGTACCAGGTTTGTTATAAGGAAAATGTCATCCACATATTGTGCCGGTGCCTGACGAACATGTACAGTGGTTACTGCTGCATGACTACAAGGATACTTGAATGCCTTAAATTTTCCACACTGACAGAACCGCTCAGGGAGGTTTACCGAATACGATTTGTCATAACCATCATCAACCTCAAATACAGTTTGTTCAACATTATATGTACGCACATAATGACCAGTAGCATTGGACTCATTCACATTCAACATACCAACCACGTTTTTGCAATGATGATGAGGACCTTGCAATTCATTAATAGCCGATTGCCCCCTATTAACAAAATATTCCACCAATCTGCTATATGTGTGTTTCACCAACTCGATTATTGGCATGTTTCTTGCACCCTTTAAAACCCTGTTAACTGACTCGGACAAATTTTTTGTCATATGTCCATACCTTCGTCCCTCTACATCATATGCACGTGTCCACTTTTCCTTGGGAATGTTATCAATCCATGCAGCAACCTCAGGACTCACATCACGAAAACGTGCCAAGGCTATCTCAAAATCAATAATAGAAGGAGTATAACCTGCACACAATTTAATTAACATTAAAATTTAGTAATACATTCAAAATTAGAAGATGAAGTTATTAACCATACCTAAATTCATAACCGCTCTCTTCAAATTTTCATTTCTGAACTTTTGATTGAAATTGCTAGCAATATGACGAAGGCAAAACACATGATAAGCATGCGGTGGCTTCCACCCACGGTGCCTCTCAACTGCAGACAATATGCTTCAGTGCCGATCAGAAATAAGACAAATATTTGTCTTCTTTGTAACATGAGTACGAATGTTATCCAGAAAGTATTCTCAAGCTTGCAACGTCTCACCCTCAACAATAGCAAATACAAGTGGCAAACATTCATTATTTCCATCCTAAGCTATGGCAATCAACAATTTTCCTTTGTACTTGCCATATAAATGAGTGTCATCAATTTGAATAACCAGTTTACAAAAATTGAAAGTCCCGCAACATTGTCTGAAGGTCCAAAAAATGCGGTGAAACACACGTTTTCCATGAACAATTCTATGAGCTACATAATATTCTTTTGTTTGAAGATGATAAACAGAACCTGGTGAAAAGCGAAGCATATAGTCACACCACCTCGGCAAAAATGAGTATGATTCATCCCAATCACCGTAGATAATTGACATTGCTTTCTGCTTTGCATACCATGCCTTGTAATATGAAATTTTGTACCCATACGAATAGGTTATCCTCTCCTGGACTAGTCCAATTGAACATGATGGATCATGCTTTATCATCCCTAATAATAAAAAATGATCACGTTGTCATTAATAATAATAATAAAATCATTAATTTTCATCATTATCATGTCATCCAATAACGTACCTAGTATGCGTGAAACAATAACATCAGCAGCATCAAGTTGTTTGTGGTCCTGAGAAATGTGATCATTTAGGCAATTGTGATCCCCGCCCCATTTGGTAACCATCCATCTATCACTATATGCTGGTTTCATCACCCTAACCCTCTACAGACAATTCTGGTTATGCGCACGACATTTCATGCTTAACTTTGTCGGCGTACTTTCAACCACAATAGCTTTTTGATGCTCCTTCATGAGGTTTCGCTTGATTTCCATCTGCACCTCTTTTTTGGATGCAAATTCCTATTTAACAAACAATTTATTCCCTAATACCCATGGCCCCTCAATTGAGCCTGAACCAGTGCCAGAATCTTGTTCACTCGGATGATCCCAATCAATGTATGTGTAATGTGGGATTCCATCCCAAAAAGTATTATTACCCTCACCTACATGTGCAGTTTCCCATTTTTATTACCAAAAAAACCTTAAACAAAAACCAGACATATATGTAAATAACTATTGTTTGGTAACACACCTTCAGATTATTGTGGTAATTGAGACTACCCTGCATCCTCGTGTGGTTGGATTTGGTACTCCCCCACAAAAGAGTAACGAACTTGTATTTGAGTTCTGCTTCGACCATCATCTTCATCATTGTCCAAACCACTAGCATTCTCAGCAAGAAGATGATCTTCCATTGCGATATTTTCATCATCGTCATCATCAAAATCATCGTCCATAACCCAAGTAGGGTCATTTTCATCTTCCATAGACAAATTAACAACTGGAGCAGCAGATGCTGATGCATTATGGGAATAATTCAAATCAACTGACCTCATTGGTAAAGCGACATCCTCTGCTTCAGCACTATCCATGTACAACTCTAAGAAATCTTTCTTTGATTGGTTGAAGAATTCTCCTATTACCATTTCTACATCTTCGTCATCTATTACTTTCATGCTAATATATTTTTCATCGCACCATATTCTTGCAGTGACCATAGTGATAGATTCATTACCTTTGAGAACTAATTTTTGACTGATTTTTTTATGCAATTCCTCAATACTTGAGTTGCGCTTGATACATGTTGGTCTTTTATCACCTTCGAAAATAACACCACGTCGACCCTCAGTTATCCTACCATTATAATATTGAACAATACGAACAATATCAGAATGTGGACACATTTTTATATATATAACCAAAAAACAATGCAAAAAGTATAAATAAGCAAATATTGAGATGATGAAGAAGAGTTGTGAAGAGTGGGAAGAAGATACTGGGTTTAAATAGGGGAATTGGCTGAGGGGAGCAGGGTCACGCCTGGATGGGGCGTGACTGGGGTTGAATCACGTCTGCTGGGGGCGTGTTTGAACACGCCTGGGTGGGGCGGGATTGGGTTTGAATCACGCCTGGGGGGGCGTGTTTGGTCACGTCTGGGCTGGGCATGATTGCTTGCTATAGATCCCCAAATACATTTCAAACTACCACAGATTCCTAATTCTTCATTAAAAATGTTATATTTGTAATTTATTGCCCAAAATTTATGGTTGGACATGGGAGTTTTACAATTTGTGTAGCGGCGAAAAAGATTGGCTATATTAGGTTTATGGCAACAACGACGAATGGCTTCATTGGATTTACAGCAGGGGCGGAGAAGAGAAATGGTTTCCTTGCTTTCTTCTCCATCATTGGAGTTGATGGTATCATGGCAGAGGAGATGCATCACCAGTGTCCAAGGTAAGTTTATTGTGGCATATCTTTTGTTTGTGCTTTCCCTATTACTAATGACAAAATGCTCTCTTAACAATGTAAGAGAAAATCCATGTGACAAAAGATTATTTGTAAAATATGATTTGACCATTGTGTTTGTAACTTCATAATTTTAAATAACCTGTTCAATTTAATAATCACAACCAGCTACGTCATTGCATCATGATAGAAAAATAGATATTATGTTTCATCTTTTTATTTATACAACATCCTATTTGATTTAAGGAAAAAAGATTTTGTCTTCTTTTACAAGGATATTGAGGGATTTCAGACAGTGGCAAAAGGCTTCTATTCAATTAAATGAAAATTCCTTATCTTTGTAAGATTTTTTTATTTGTAGCTTTTTTTATATGTTTTACTTTTAATTTCGGTTCTCTAAAAAATATGGTAAAAAATTATGGATGGGTTTTGCAAAAATAGTCACCCTTGAGGTTATATAAAAGTTAGCTTATAAGAAATAAAAAGGAGGAATTATATTTTTAATTTTATTTATCCTTCTAGTTATCCAACCACACTATCTACACTTCACTTCAATCTGGTTGCCGATCATTGTATGTTTCCCTCCTAGCTAGTTAGCCTCTGTCTATCTATCTTTGTTAAATTTTTATTTTTATGTTAAGTTCCATCTTCAGGGTGAAACTTGTCTTTAGCTAGCTACAGAGATCAACAACATGGAGATAAAATCATCAATAGTCACCGATAGCAACAACTTGGGTGGTGCTGATGTTGTTGATTCACTTGTAAGTACTAACTTATCTATCTCATCTCTTAATTTCTCTGTGTGTGCCACACCTTTCTTGTGCTAACTTGATGAGTTCATCATGTAGATGATTTACCTAGCTAGAGTTCTTCTCAAAAGCAAAGTTGTAATTTTTATAGGAAGAAACTCAACCTTTAAGATTGTCTTCTTACTTCTAGTGGTGGACTAATTCTTGAACCGTTTGGCGGAAGAATCTTGTATATACTTTTATTCTTCTCACTAACCTTTAATGATTTACCTAGCTAGAGTTTCCATGTTTTTGTGCCTACTTTTTGCTGATTTGGCTGAAAAATCTTGAACCGTTTGGTTTATGAGATTATAAAGAAAAAGGTTGAGGGTTCAGAGCTTGTTATTAGAGTTAGTAACCTGGGTTGTGCAGGTTCTTATGTTCAAATCCTTTTCTTCTTTGCTTTGAATTTGTGCTTTCTTCCTCATTCTGTCTTCATTCAATGACTTCTTCAAACTTGTCCCATGTTTTGTAAAATCTGAGGTTTGATATGTGAATGAGTCTAAAGTATGTTTGAATGATCTTATATATTATTTAATCTAGCAATTTGTCTGTGACTACAACATTCTACCTCTGTAATCATCATCATCATCACCTTTCATTGTTTCCATATTTTTCAGATTGTTGTTATTATTGTTACCTTGGATTTATGTTGCAAGAAGGATTGTGTTGGAGTTGTTGACTTAATTGGAAGATGATTTGTTTTTCTTCTTCTTCAGATTAAGGAAGTGTCACATCAATAGTCCTTGGTGAACAAGCATAAGCCCATTTGGAAGAGGAAGCCTGAGGAGATCACAAAGGATGAATATTCTGCTTTCTAATAGAGTATCACCGATGACTGGGTTGGATTTCTAAACTTATGTTGTCTAGGTTAGCAATTTTGTTACTCTGTGTTGTGACATTTGAATTTGAGGTTCATTGGGATGAATCTATTTTCTAAGTTGTGTTTTGATTCCTTGTGTTGAAGTGTGATGTTTGATTCAGCTTACGTGATAATTGACCTGAATGAGCTTCATCATGCTTCCCTTTTGTCTTGGCTTGGAATGAGTGGTGCTTGCTTTCTTTGTTCAATTTTTCAAATGCAGGATCATTTATAACCTATAACAGTCTTAAAATTTATATTCTTTTATTTCTAAAGCATGATATTCATGTACAGTTCAGGCTAATACTAGAAGACTTGTTGGAACATAGTAAGTACACCCTCTTTGTTCAGGACTATATCATTATACTTGGATAATAAATTGTGATAGATTTCAATGCAGTGGCTATATAACTTGGAAGAGATCAAATTTTACTGCATAATTTCAGTTCTTAGATCTATATATATATATATATATATATATATATATATATATATATATATATGTATGTATGTATGTATGTTTCCATTAAATGTGAAATGTTATTGTTTATCTCTAAAGCATGATGTCAGTGTCCTTAAGTCCTTGACCAACAACACTTGCCTTAAATGATATGTGCGTGTGAGGAAAGGACAGAACAAGGACAAGAGAATCATGGGGAAGTTGCTCAACAAGGTCACTGCTGTGGAAACAACTGAGGAATGATATGTTGACCTTTCCAAGATCTTGCTAGTGCTAGGTTTGCTCATGTTGCTCATAGCAAATTTTACCATGGCATGTATAAAGATGAAGTTGTCGCTGTGAAAATTATCACAGCAAATATAATTTTTGGCACTACATTATTGTTTAATATTGTTATGCATTACTTCCACTTAGTCTCTTGCTACTGCATAAATTGCAATTTTCATGTTTCTTTTTTATTGAACACTTAATGGCACATCCTTTGAACTAATAAACAGGTAGTTCCCGTTGTGTTAAAAACACCCATGCTCTGAGCCTTTATTAGTAGAGATTTGGATCAGTACAGATGTTCAGCTTGTTTCATTGGAACTTTCCTTTTTTCTTCTTTGAATTTTCACTACAGGATCTTTATGTTATGTTGGATTTTCCTTTTAATGTTCTTGGTGAGTGTGTTTTTTTCTCCTGTATTAAAAATAATACAGCTTCTAGTGAGGAAGGTACTGTGGAGGATGTTCATATACTACAACTGTGAAAAAGGTTTTCTCCCTTTTCTCTTCCTCTCTCTCTGCGTAGGCTTGTGTATGCGTGTCTAAACTAGATATGTCTCCTCTCAGGTGGTATGCCAAGAGGTTTGTTAAGTAGAATAAATTCTTTCTTGTTAAGTAGAGGGAATTAAAAAGATTCATGTGGAATCTATATCAGGTGATCATTTTCTGGAATCTTGTTGTACTATTAGGTTACTTAAGATTAACAGAAGAAAATTATATATGTGGTTCTCCATCATAAAGATGTCAGTAAAGTATTTCACATTGATTATAAAGTAACTTCTGATCCTTTTTAACCACTAAAAGTGTTTCTGTTTCTTAAAGAAGGACTAACTGTGTGCTATGATATCAATATAGGGAGCTCTACCAGATGGAACTACCGTGGCTATAAAAAGGCTTAACTTCAACACATCACAATGGGTATATCATTTCTTCAATGAGGTCAATTTGACCAGTGGCATTCATCACAAAAATCTAGTGAAGCTTTTAGGGTGCAACATTACAGGACCTGAAAGCCTTATTGTTTATGAATTTTTTCCTAATCACAGCCTCTATGCATCATCACCTATCTGGTTAAGCATTACAGGACCTGAAAGCCTTCTTGTTTATGAATTTGTGCTAATCACAGCCTATATGATCATCTATCTGGTTACAATCTAATATTATTTATCTGGTCTTAAACACTAGTATCTTTTTAGTTTAAATTAATTACCAAGGTGTCCTTTGAACTGCTCCAGGTAGAAGGAATTCTCAACTGCTAACATGGGAAGTCAGGCATAAAATCATATTGGGAATGGCAGAGGACTTGGCCTATCTTCATGAGGAATCAAAGGGAATCATTCATAGGGATATAAAATTAGCCAACATTCTCATTGATGATACCTTTACACCCAAGATTGCTGATTTTGGACTTGGCAAATTATTTCCAGAAGACAAGCCTCACCTTGGCACAGCCATTTGTGGCACATTGTAAGTTTATCTCCTCTAATATATTGTTGTTACTATTTAAACATAAGTACTCAATACTCACCATTTGTGGCACTCTGGAGCCGAAAATGGTACCCCTGAGGCAGGAGATAAGCCTGTGCAGATGGATACTGATACCAAGGTAAATGGTGAAAGGAAAATTTAAGCATATGATTGGAATTTTTTTTCATTGGCCAATTTTTAGATGTGATTTTTTTTATTTCTGTTGATAGTTTGTGATTTGACTGGCTTTACTTATATAACAAGTTGAGGCTCCAAAGAAGAAAGTAAGAAAATAAACATTCTTGTGGTAGAGTTAGTTTATGGAGCAATGGCAGCTACAGATGTCCAGAAAGCTGTAGAGAAGGAGTTTGAAATGGCTTTTTACAAGATAGAGTCATGGAGGAAACAAAAGATAAGAAAAATGGAGTTGAGGCTTATGTTTATGACATGAGAAACAAGGTGATGATTGCCATGGTTTTCTTGTTATTTGAGGTCAAATTTTTTATTTTTTATTATTACTAAAACTAATTTCTTGTTATCATTTCAACTTATTGACAAATACCAAGAGTTTGTCATTGATTCAGAGAGGGAAGCATTTACTGCTAAACTTCAGGAGGTGGAAGACTAGCTATATGAGGATGGTGAAGATGAAACTAAAGGTGTATACATTGCCAAGCTAGAAGAGCTCAAGAAGGTAAGAAATTTTAGGGATTAGAAAATCTCTAACCTGAGCTGATCTGGTATGCTAAGGCCTGGTTGTTTTAGAGAATACTTCTATCCCCACCAATGTAAAAATAGAGACTAGAGAGACGCCTTTAGTTATTTTTTGTAGCATTATGCATAAATGCCTACGAAAATCATATATTTTTGTTTTAGTTTTTGCCATCTTAATGGATATTTACATGATTGCAGCAAGGTGATCCAATTGAAGAGTGTTACAAGGAATACATGGAGAGGGGTACAGTAATTGATCAACTTGCCTATTGTATAAATAGTTATAGAGAAGCTGCAATGTCAAATGATCCCAAATTTGATCACATTGACATCAATGAGAAACAAAAGGTAATTCCTTCTTTCCACAAATGGTGCTTAGTGTTTGCTTGTGCATATATTCAAAATGAATGTGTTCTTTGATTACATTTCCTTTAGTTTTTCTTTTCTTTCTTATGAATATGAATTCACATGATTGATTTGTCTTCTAGGTCACTTATTCATATTCTGTCCTTATCTGTGAGTTAAACAGGTTCAAGAAAAGAAGGTCAAGAAATTTTCTGACATGAATGTTGAAGAGGAATTGAAGAATCAACTTAGGTTTTTATAGGGTGAATTTTAATGATGCCTGTCAAAGAAATATGAATTCTTCAATGTAGGAGTATCTTATTTATTTTATAGTTTTAATGATGTTATATAAAATTATGGTTTGTTATTTATTTGACATAATTTATTAATTGGTTTCTTATTTATTTTATAGAATATAAATTCTTCAATATGGTGTTTTTTATAAGCAAAAAAAAAAAGACACGAGAAACAAAGACGGTTTTTAGCAAAACCGTCTTTGTATCCATACATACAAAGACGGTTTTGGAAAAAACCGTCTTTGTATGTACGTAAAAAAAAAGACACGAGAAACAAAGACGATTTTTAGCAAAATCGTCTTTGTATCCATACATACAAAGATGGTTTATGCTAAAAAATGTCTTTGTATGTACGTAAAAAAATAGACACAACAAACAAAGACGGTTTTTAACCAAAACCGTCTTTGTATCCATACATACAAAGACGATTTTAGCAAAAACCGTCTTCATATGTTCGTTAAAAAAAAGGACACTAGAAACAAAGACGGTTTTTAGCCAAAACTGTCTTTGTATCCATACATACAAAGAAGGTTTTGGCTAAAAACCATCTTCGTATGTATATTAAAAAAAACGACACGAGAAACAAAGACGATTTTCGCAAAAATCGTCTTCGTAGGTGCGTAAAAAAAAACAAAAACCAAGAGATACAAAGACGGTTTTGGAAAAAACGGTCTTCGTAGGTAGGTGCGTAAAAAAAAAAGGGATACAAAGATGGTTTTTAGAACCGTCGTCGAAAGTTCCCATTTTTAATGACACGCGGAACAACGACGGTTCTACAACCGTCTTCGTATGGGGTTTAGAATCATCGTCATATGTGTCGCTTGTAGTAGTGGTACTTAATTAAGTTGTTATTTAAACTCACCCTTAAAGCCTAACAAAAATATTGTAGTACACACCCTCTATTGATGAAAAAAAAACAGACAGAAAATAAAATTGAGAGTGCCATGTTATATACTAACATTAATTCTAGGCGATGAAATGCCAATTGATAGTGCCATGTTAGGCAATGTAGGAGGAGAGTTTGTTATCTTACTCGGTTGTCCGCTGTCCTATTTTCATGGTGTTATCCTTCTCTTATCATTGAATATGCCCCGTTTCTCTATTATTTTTTAAATATGTTGTTAATTCTTATATCCGAAAGAAATGCTAATTTTGAGAGCAGCTAGGTGAGGAATAGAATAATGGAGAAAATATCTACTATATAAAATTATCTAAAATTTATTTTAATCATATTTAATAGTTTAAAATTAATATTACTGTTTCTAACTTTAAAACAAATCCACTTAAACTTGTGGGTATTAATTAAATTGACATATATATAATTTTTTAGAATAAAAGCAATAAAGTTTAACCTATAATTATAATCTCGTGTTTATGTGTTGCTTAGGGTAATTCCATTATAGGCATAATATCCATGAGATAATATCATTAGAAGCAGTTCAATCGAATTAACCCCTAAATTAATTGAAACCACAACCCTAATTGAAATATCATCCAATTAATCTGTGATTTATATTTGAAATTAGGAAATGAATCCATAACCTAATCCTCTTTCAATCCTAAACGCATTCATAATCATGAAAATAGAATATCAATTGAAGAAGAAAGTGAACATTCACACAGAATTCTAAATACTAAACCAGAACTCAAATTCTTCTCTTGCTTGGGTTGGATCCTTGGATTGATTGATTATTTATCCTTCCATGATCATCATTAATGAAAGCCCCATGAAATAAGTGCACGAAAATGGAAGAAGGGAAAACGAAAATGAAGAACAATGAAGAACAAGGAAGAACAGTTGAGAGAAAATAAGACCAAGGGTTTTGATTCTAAAAACCTAAAAAGAGAAATGTAAAACTGTTTTTGCAAAATGTAATGTAAAGGAATAATTCCTCCTAATGTCACTAATATATAGTGACTAAGTCTGAAGAAAAGAATGGGCCATGAACAACCCATCAATTCTAATTATTTATGCTATTTACACCAATAAAAGTCCAACTCGCAGTCCAAAATACAAGTGCAGTGGTTTTGACTTCAAAGCCTAAAATGATCCTCCAAATGGCAGAATTGGCCTCGGTTTATTTCTGGAAAACTTGTATATTTTTTTGTTATCTTTCCAAGGACTACAAGAATTCTCAATTCGGAGTTCCGTAGAGATCTGTAGGTCTTGTACAAGGCAGATACATCAAGTGAGCGTAAAATCCTAAAATACGCAACAATTAGCAATTAAGCCCACTAACTTGCCTAAGACAAAAACTGAATTAGAATGAGAAAATAAAACTCCAAGAGAAGTCAAATAAGCTAAGAATGATAGAAAAATATTTAACTAAAGGCACTCCATCAAAATACCCCACACTTAAACATTTGCACTCCTGGGCAAAACTAAAAGAAAGACTAAGAAAATTTCAAACTAAAGTAAATAAAAAATTTAAAAGAAAAGGATGAACAAGGCACACATATATTTCAATGAATCATAAAAATGCACAAAAGTGAGAAAGATGAAAGACAGAAGAATGATATTACGGTAACAAACAATCCATGAAAACATGATCACAAAGTGCAAAGTGAGAAAGTAGTCAAGTTTAGAATTAAGAATGTACCAAGGTGATAGAAATCTCTCAAAGGGGCAACACTCAACCTCATATAATGTGTATGGCTTTGTGTTTACACTCAAACACCACATGTAACTAGCACATCCAAGCATTGACAAGACTCTAATTCATTCAACTTGAAATACACATGCATCAAAAGATCAAAAGGACTTTATAGGCTTGTAATGAATGGCTTAGGTAAAGGTGGATATGAAAATGATATTTAAGCTAAAACTAAGAGAAAAGAGGGGCAATGGGGAGCAAGCCAACAAGTTAAAAGAAGGGTAGAAACAAAGAAATGAGATTTAAAGGAATTTACAAGGATGAAAATCAACCATAACAACTTTTATTGCATTTTCTTTTTCTTTTTCTTTGCTTTTCTTTTTCCTTGTTTATGCATTTTTTTTTCTCTCTTTGAACGTTTGCTTTGTAAACTCTTTGTTTTCTTTTCTATTCTTTTCTCATCATCATTTTTTTCTAGATCAAAACAAAAGCAAATAAAAATACCCCACACTTGTTTGAAACCCACTCCTAAAACAATTCCAAAGCCTCTTTCCTCCCTCAAGCTAGGATAACATGGTTTTCCATTTTTTTTAGTTTGCAATGAGTTATATAAGAAAGAAAAGGCTAAAGGCTCAAAAAGGGGTGATAATGGATATCAACACAATGATAGGTTTATTTGGCTAGTGGCTAAAAGAAAGAAGGCCTAAATCATCTCAATAAAAGCATGTGCAACAAGGAATGTCAAAAGAAGCAAGGCAAAACATAGAGTAATCTAGCACAAGGGTGAATTCACACATGAAAGAACATATCCACAAAGGCTCAAAAACTCACAAGGCATAATTCTATCACACATGATTCATCTTAAATTCTATTTCTCAAACCTACTTATCACTTCAACAGTTGCAACAATGATTCACATCAAGCATGAAACCTCTCAATCCAACCAAATTTTTAATATTTCTCACAATTTATGCAAGTTAGAAATCCTATGAAAAACATGAAAAAGTGCCTAAATTCAATAAAAACAGCAGCAAAAACAGAAACAACAACATAAATAGACAGAAAATAGAAACATACAGACTCAAAAACTAAAACAGACAGATAAACAGAAAACAGAATGTATAAACAGAAACGTAAGCAGAAAACAGAAAATAGACAATAACCAGAAAACAGATTTTGGAATCCTTCACCCCCCACTTGAAATGCACATTGTCCTCAATGTAAGCATGCAAAGAAATGCAAACAAAGAGACAACAAATAAAAGAAGGGAAAAGGAAACTCCCGAAATGTCATTCAAGATGCTTCATCACACAAAATTGGCAAGACTAAAGAGATGTCCGCCACAAGCTCCTCCTCCACTTGAGGGCTCTCATTAAATACTTTGAGTTGGTGACCATTGACCTTGAAGACTTTGCCGGTAACTTCATTTTTAATCTCAATTGCACCATGGGAAAAAAATTAGTAATAACAAAAGGTCCATCCCATCTAGATCGAAGTTTACCAAAAATAAGCTTAAGGCGAGAATTAAACAAAAACACTTTTTGGCCACTATGGAACTCCTTTCTAAGAATCCTAGAGTCATGAAATCTCTTCACTCTCTCTTTGTAAATCTTGGAATTCTCATAAGCTTCTAAGCGAATCTCTTCAAGTTCTTGCAACTGAAGCCTCCTTTCCATACCCACTTCATCAAATGCCATGTTACAACTCTTCACCACCCAATAAGCACGATGCTCAATCTCCACCAGTAGGTGGCATGCCTTACCAAAAACCACCCTATAGGGAGGCATCCCCAAAGGTGTCCAGTAAGCGGTCCTGTGAGTCCATAAAGCATCCTCAAGTAGCTTGCTCCAATCCTTCCTGTTTGGTTGCACCACCTTCTGTAACACTTGCTTGATCTCTCTGTTTAAAACCTCTGCTTGCCCATTAGTTTGGGGATGATAAGCTGTAGCAACTCTATGCACAACCCCATACTTCTGAAGCAAGGATGCCAATGACCGGTTACAGAAATGGCTCCCCTGGTCACTGATAATGGCTCTAGGCACACCAAACCTGCAGAAAATGTTAGATCTCATAAAATCCACAACAACTTTAGAATCATTAGTTCAGGTGGCCTTAGCCTCAACCCATCTAGAAACATAATCAACAACAAGCAAAATATATGAAAAACTAGAGAAATAGGAAATGGACCCATAAAATCAATACCCTAGACATCAAAAATCTCACAAAAAATAATGGGTTGCTGAGACATCTCATGTCTATGTGTAATGGTTGCTCCTGCTCTCTGACACTGCTCATAAGTGGTGGTAAAGTGATGGGCATCTCTAAACAGGGTGGGCCAAAAGAACCCACGGTCTAATACCCTCCTAGCGGTCCTCTGAGGACCAAAATGACCTTCGGTAGGTGTGCCATGACAAAACTGAAGAATAGACTGAATCTCATGATCAGGCACACACCTTCGGATCACTTGGTCACTACCAAATCTCCACAAATAAGGATCATCCCAAACATAATATTTAGCATCACTCTTAAGTTTATCTATTTGGGACCTAGATGCATGAGGTGGAACAACAGATGCAACAATGAAATTAACAATGTCAGCAAACCAAGGTGTGACATGTTATGAATGCAAATGCATCAAATGCTCATCAGGGAAATTATCACGAATGGGAAAAGACTCAAGAGGTCCTTCAATCCTGCTCAAGTGATCAGCAACTAAGTTTTCTGCACCACTTCTGTCCTTAATCTCAAGGTCAAACTCCTGAAGAAGAAGCATCCACCTGATCAATCTAGGTTTAGCATCAGGCTTCTTCAACAGGTACTTCAAAGCTGCATGGTCAATAAAGACAGTGATATGGGAGCAAAGCAAATAAGATCTAAATTTATCTAAAGCAAAAACAATAGCTAAAAGCTCATTCTCAGTGGTGGTGTAGTTAACTTGGCCTGCATCTAAAGTGCGTGAAGCATAAGCAATGACATGGGAGAGTTTACCAACTCTCTATGACAACACAGCCCCAAATGCATAATTAGAGGCGTCACACATCAACTCAAAGGGAAGCTCCCAATCTGGTGGCTGCATGATGGGAGAGGTAGTCAGCTTCTTCCTCAATCCCTCAAATGCCTCTTTGCAAGGCTGGTCAAATGTAAAGTCTACGTCCTTTTGGAGAAGCTTGGATAATGGCAATGCAATCTTACTGAAATCTTGAATGATTCTCCTATAAAAACCTGCATGTCCAAGAAAAGAACGTACTTCCTGCACAGAAGCGGGGTAAGGCAAAGAAGTAATCACATCAATCTTGGACTTATCGACCTCAAGACTTCTACTAGAGACCAAATGCCCTAAGACTATACCCTCATGCACCATAAAATGGCATTTCTCAAAGCTAAGAACAAGGTTAGTCTTAATACATTGGTCAAGCACTCTAGAGAGACTATCCAAACATGAATCAAAAGAGGAACCATAAACAATGAAATCATCCATAAACACCTTCATGCAACTCTCTAATAAATCAGAAAAGATGTTTACCATGCACCTTTTGAAGGTGCCAGGTGTGTTGCATAGGCCAAAAGGCATCCGGGTCTAAGCAAATGTGCCAAATGGATAGGTGAATGTGGTCTTGTGTTGATCCTCTGGTGCAATATAAATCTGCATGTAACCAGAAAAACCAGCAAGAAAGCAATAATGTGATTTACCTACCAACCTCTCTAAAACTTGATCAATGAAGGGAAAAGGGAAATGGTCCTTGCGAGTGGCCTGGTTGAGTCTCTTGTAATCAATGCAAACCCGCCAACTATTGGCCACTCTAGTCAAAATCAGCTCATTATCTTGATTCTTCACAACTGTGAGACCTGACTTCTTAGGAACCACTTGGACAGGTGAAACCCAAGTGCTATCTGAGATGGGATAGATGATCCCTACAGCTAGTAGCTTTGTCATTTCCTTCTTCACCACATCTAAAATAGTAGGATTCAACCTCCTCTGTGGCTGCCTCACCGGCCTAGAATCATCCTCCAAAAGTATTTGATGCATGCATATAGAAGGATTAAGGCTAGGAAGGTCAACAAGGGTCCATCCAATGGCCTTTTTGTGGCCTCTCAAAACATGCAACAACTTCTCTTCATGCTTAAGTGACAGACTACTGGATATGATGACTGGAAGCTTCTGAGCATCATCTAAATATGCATATTTGAGGTGCTTAGGTAGTGACTTCAGCTCCAATGAAGGTGGCTGAATGGTGGAAGGCAAGGAAAGAGTGGGGGCTGAGGGAAGTGGGATAGTAGAATCAGAACCTGTATCTGTACCTGCAACACAATCAGAATCAAGTGCGGAGGAAATCTCCGCACAAATACTACACACAACAGCAGAATCATCACAGGTACAGTTACAAGAACCAAGATCAAAATCATCAAAATCAGAAAGTAAATTAGAAATATCTACACTATCTATTGCAATATCAATGATATCAAGAAGAAGGACAGAATGTTCCTCTACAGGATGTCTCATGGCCTCAAAAATGTTAAACCGGACAATGTCATCACCAAACTCCATAGACAAAGTTCCTGCATACACATCAATTTTGGTCCTGGCTGTCATCGAGAATGGTCTCCCTAGGATCAATGTGGATCCATGGCTGGAAGACTCATTCTCCATGTCCAAAATATAAAAATCTGCAGGGAAAATCAAATTATTAACTCATACCAACACATCTTCAATAAGTCCAAGTGGAAGCGCAACACTCTTGTTGGCTAAGTGAATGACAACACTAGTGGGTTTCAACTCACCAAGGTGTAGTGATCTGTAAACTGATTTGGGCATAACATTAATGGAGGTTCCAAGATCACACATGGCATCTGCAAAAGTAATACCTCCAATGGTGCATGGAACAGTGAAAGTGCCAGGATCCTTGCACTTCTGTGGCAAGGTGGATAGTGGCATGGAATCAACAGTCTTGCCCTGTATGAGTGCAGATACATTCCTGCCCATCTTCACTTGCTCATCTCCCTTCAGCTTCCT